>JAGKQL010000068.1:2628123-2707802 GCA_018398635.1 Cyprinodon brontotheroides | reverse complement strand
ATCTGTAGCGTCGACAGGCTGCAGCCCTGTCCCGAATTCCTCGTTTTTCTTCCAGCCACTTTTGTTTAAATTTGCATTTTCCCATTCTCTAGCTTTTCTCTCCGCCTCGAGGAGCTAACTTTCCAGTTTATGTGACTTCTGATCAAGCCCGAGGAAGCAGATCAGCGCAAATATACTGCTGATATATATATATTTGATGAAATTGTTTTTATAATCATTTATTTTTTAAGGCATTTTCCTGGAAGCCACGCTAAACACATTTAATGAATTTTAATGCCAATTAAGGCCTTAAGTTTAATAATTTAATGACTTTTAATGACCTGCAACAACCCTGAATTAGAAGACCGGGTTAAATTTAGATTATTTTAGCTGAAAAACAGAAGAAAGACAAGAAGTGAGAAAAGGAAACAAGCTAATTTACTCACCACTCCTTGGAGTGTTGGAGGAATGAGGCCACAGTATACTGGGATGTAGGCACTGCAGACACAGGCCTGAAACGATAAATAACATAATGTGAAAATGACATTAGCTTCTGCTTAATTTATGAAATTATACAGTATTTATTGATCTTATGAGATTAGTTTTGCTGCTGTCAGTTGATTTAATCTTTCTATTTCCAATTCCAATCCAATCTTATTTGTTAAGCATTTATAAAAACAACCACAGCTGGACAGAAAAATAAAATAAAACATAAAACATTACAGATAAAAGAAAAAAACAGTGTTACACGCCCTATTCAGAGACCTGAAGGACCAGATAGCCAATAGAATCATTCTATCAGTATTTAAACTCATATGATAAATACCTGCACCAACTCCTCCTTATTGTTGAAGTGAGACATCAGGACGTTTTCTCCGTCTGAGACTCGGGTCAGAGAGATTCCCAGTCGCCCGTTGGCCTGAAGGTGGCTGTCAGCAGGCAGAGTTCGCCGCAGAACATGGCGGACAATCTTCACCAAGTTAAAGGAGGGGTGCATCGGTCCCAGGAACCTCTTCCTCGCCTCCTTAGCGACCTCGATGATGCTGGCCCCGGCGTCTCCTGCAGGACACAGAAGAACTGTAGGAGCAGCATGTCTCACTGGAGTCTCAATAAAATAAAGACTTATTGATGCAGCTTTATTTAGCAAAGGAGCTGAACAACATTAGGAAACAATCCAAATAAAAACCAATAAGTGATAATAACTGTAAACATTTAGTATTTTCTAAACTAAATTGTTTGTTATGTTTGAATTATAACTTCTACCTTATAGTTTCAGCTGTTTCCACATTAGATCAGTTGAAGTCTAAAAATAAAATGATTCCCTCTGATAATATTTTTACATAACATGAAATAAATGTCTTAAATTATTGAACGATTTATCATAACTTTTTCAAACGTGTATATTTAGAGTTAGAACAAGTGTATGGAGTCAGAAAGGGGTCAAAATGTTTGTAAACTTATAAATCTTAGTTAAAAATGAAAAAATATAAGTTTATATTGTAATCTGAGAAACTAAAAAAGCAAACATAAAATAATAAGAAATTAATCTAAATTCTTTTCTTTCAGCTTAAAAAAAATACTATAGTTTAGTAATTTAATCACACTTTTTCCCATTTTATTTCTTTTCTTTATTCCAGTTTTAGATTTTATATTTTGAGAAACAAATATCTCTCCTTCAGTTTTTTGTTTTTGTTTTTTTGTTTCAAATTTCTTTTTTCAGTTTCAGGATTTTTTGTTACACTTTCAAATCAGTTTTTTTTTTTTTTTTTTGAAAGGTGAAAAAAAATCCTGAAAGGTTAAAAAGGAATTTGAAAAAAAAAAAAAAAAGGAACTGAAAGTAATGGATTTGAAAATGAAAATATAACATCTACAACTGCAATAAAGAGAAAAAAAATGTAATTAAAATACTAAACTGAATTTAGATTAAATTCTAATTATTTATTATATTATAAGGTAAAAATTTCACATTAAATATCAACTTCCATTTTTTCTGTTCCAACTAAGATTTACAAGTTTAAAAATATTTTGGGCCTTTCTGATTCCATACAAGCGAGACATATTGTTTAATAGACAGTTATGATTAATTAACTGATGGATCCATTATTAATATTGCAGTGATGTGTTGGAAAATAAAGAATGAGAAGATGAGACTTTCCAATTACTTTCCATATTAAACCTGGATGGACAAATCAAAAATTGTTTTTAAATAATTACATATATGGTTTATCAGTGGCAGTTCTAGACCAAATCTATTCATGAAATAAAAAACAGGGTAAGGGATTTATATATATATATATATATATCTATATATATATATATATATATATATATATATATATATATATATAGATATATGAATATAGATATATATTAATATAGCTGCATGAACTGAAATTTCTATTCAATTAGGTTTAATTAAAATTTTATGTCTTATTAGATCAATATACGTTCATAATTTAGGGTTAGGCTGCAGTAAAAACATATTTTTTGACAACATTTAAGTTAAAATTACAGTTTTCTACAAAGTTTGAATTAGAACTCAAGAAAAACTGATAAATTCTGCTGTAAAAATTAAGAGTTTTATTTTATTTGTTTTGAACAAAACAAAAACATTTAGCACCACTGCAGCTATCACCTTATTGTTTTTAAATAATTATTAGTTAAACTGAATTAGTAAAGAATAAAAATGAAATAGACCCAAAGGACCAATCAGTAACCATGTCTGTTCCAGCGCAGATCAGCATTAGAATTTCCTAAGTCTTCATTATAGGGGCCATAACAGGGGCCAGGACATGATCTACAGGGGCACTGGGCCCCGTTGGCCCCTGTCTAGAACCGGCCATGTCGTTTACATTGTTACTGTCAGATAACAGAAATCTGGATTTAATTAATTTTAAATCTAAAGGTCATATTAAACTAGTTTATTTTCTAACTGGTTTTCCTGCAGTAACCAGTTAACCAGTTAACAGGTCCACCTGGATCCACAGCAGACACCTACCGAGACAGACTCCGGTGACCAGAGCGGTGGCGGTGAGGGCCCCGGCGGAGGCCCCATAGATGTGTCTGGCGTTGTCCACCAGGAAGGGCGCTTGTTCCCGCAGGCAGCTGGCCACGCCGATGTGGTAGATCCCCAGGAAGCCGCAGCCTGCGAACGAAATGTTCCACGGAGAGTCTAGCGGGAACATAGTGGCCCCCAGCTGGGCTCAGGAATACTGACAGCAGGTGCCGGTTATAAGGAGTTAAAACAGCTTCATTCCCTTTACTGCCGTTAAAAACTTAGTTTGTTTGTTTTGGACCAGCTTCCTCAGAGATGCTGAAAGTTTACAAAAATACGCTAATTTCTAAAAAGTTATAAGAAAAATATGAAGTAAAGCCGCTCAGAGCAGCTTAATAAATGTGTAGTAAACTTTGGAGCGATTGTTGTTATTTCACACGCTTTGATTACATAACAGAGGAGGAGGGTAAAGAGGCGGAGAGTTCGACCAATCAGGTTTTAGCAAGCAGGAACCTTTGGCCAATCAGAATAGAACCAGGGTTTACTTCAACCAATCAGCTTCCTCATCGCTGATCTATCGGTGAAGTCAGTTCACGGTCACTTTTTCTGGCACCACTTCTTTCCCCAGGGGGAACTCAGCGTTTTGTTTTGTTCAATAATAATGTTCCTCATCTTTTTATATATTTATATATATTTTAAAGACCCAAGTGGATCTTATTTGTACATTGGTTTCGTAATAGGCCTATTTGTGACTTTGACCTGAAGGACTGTTTGTTATTATCCTGGAAATCTAGAATCTTCTGTTTACAGAACCAGTCTCTAAAAACCACAATGTGTTAAATATAAACATTAATCTTCTTTCATAAAACTATAGTGAGATTTTCATTAGTGACTGAATACAATATTCAGTTTAAAACCTACCACTAACATAAATAGTTTGTTTAAAAATGGTTTTTTTTTTTATCTAACGGATAGGTGCTTATTGATCATTTCCTTGAAAAAACTGTTCAGAGAATAAGATAACTCTGTTATTAAAGGTTAAATTCAAATACATCTAACCATAAAAGCTGCAGCAGCAACAGTTCATGCTACTATAAATCAATTCTATTCAGTTTATTTCTATGTCACCAATTCACATCATCTCATCTCAGGTCACTTTCCAGTTCACCAGATCATCCAGTCAGATTGATTCAAAGTTTTTTCTATCTAAGGAAAACCAGCTGATTGCATCATTGTCAGTTTTCACTATAGCTCTGGTGAATTTCAATGGTGAAGTCCTCTGGAAATCTTCAATAATTGTTGATTGCAGATGTGTTAGTAGTTCCCATTGATTTAGCTTGGAAAGATGAAGAATGATGAAGAATGGCGCTAGGCTTACACGCACCCGTGGCGTCACTGCCGCATAAGATGGCGGGAGGGAGGTGATGCTATATTTGGGCAAAAATGGCGCTGACACTGAGCCTGGTTCTGCTGGAGGTTTCTTCCTGTTCAAGGGAGTTTTTCCTCTCCACTGTCGCTACAAGCATGCTAGGTGTGAGGGATTGCTGAGAAAAGTCAATGAGTCGATGCAATCAGCTGGTTTTCCTTAGATAGAAAACTTTTGAATCAATCTGACTGGATGATCTGGTGAACTGGAAAGTGACCTGAGGATGACATGATGTGAATTGGAGCTATAGAGAAAGAGGTGAAGTGACAATTTTTTTTTTTCTTTTTTTTTTTTTTACTGATTAACGCTAAATTCATTAAATCACAGTGAACGTATTAGTTTTAGGCATAAATAGTGATCCATTGATTATTCCTGGCTGACCGGACTTTTCAAGGTTTTTATGGTTGTGACATTTTTTCTTATCTAAATATTATTTTAACCAGATATTTAGCTTCAGCTGTGCACAATACAAGCAAACACTTCTAAGTGAAAAATAATAGTCAATAAAAAGAAGTGATGTGATATTAGAGGGTTGTACGTTTAGAAGCATGTAGCTGTGTAGAAAAATAAATCTTGATAAAAACAGTTTCTTTGATCACAAATAATCTTCTGTTTTCGGCTTAAAGTTATGATCATAAAATGTAAAAGTGTAATTACATTTTCAACTTGTGCATCCAGTCAGATTTATTACAACTTTTGTCTAAAAAAGGTTCTGTTTTTGTTGTTTGTACGGATGTACTGAAGAAAAGAAAAAAAAATAAACAGCGCCATCTTGTGGCTAAATGAGAGCTTGCATCATCCAGACACGCTGGCGAATCAGTCCCGCTTTGAGTTGAAACTTTGGCGGCGTTACTCATTGTGCGCTTGTTTTATATATAAAAATAAACAGGGTACGGAAAGATGGGCGGGGTCTTCAGTGCCCGTGGCTCATAATGCCTGTGATAAGCCCCGCTCTAAGCGGCAGACCAGCTGACGCATATCAAGCGCACCACAGTGACGCAGGCGCTGGGCTTCAAAAACCTTGTGAGAGCAGGAAGTTGTAGCGTCGCTCAGGTCCGTAACAAACATTTCTAGTTTTTATCATGTAAATCTAAGTTAATTAAGCTAAAGCACATTAAATTTAAACATAACCATAATTATTATTATATTATTTAGCTGAAGGTTTGGCTCACGCGAACCTACGAACAATGGCGGCGAGAACAACGGTCAGCTTTTCTCCAGGAACCTTTTATTGATGAGGAGTTTTATCCGTTTATCGCAGCGATATATTTTTCTGTCATCGGTCATGAACGACTAATAAATAATAAAACCTCTGGGGCGCATTGCTGCGGCCGATCAGATGTCATTTCTGCTTCATTTATTTATGTTTTTATGGAGAGAAAGACTGATGAGGAAATCCTTCCCCGATGGCATCACCTGCTGCTCACCTGCAAAGCGCGTCAGAAGGTGGAGGTGACGTCACAGCTGCTGTCCATGCCTGCATGGAGCCGGTAGATGGAGCGAGGAAAGCAGAGGCTGAAGCAGAGATGGAGCCCCCCTCCTCCTCCTCCACCTCCTCCTCCTCCTGCCTGTCTCTGACCCCCCCCCTGCCTCCCTCTGTGGAGCTCTCAGCTGTCCTGACAGACACCAGGCTGACCCTGGATGTGTACCTGGGAGGGGCGGCTGCCTTGCCCCTGCTATGGGGGTCTGTGGCGGAGCAGCTGAGGGGCCTCCAGTACCTGAGGTTGGGCTCTGAGGAGCAGGCTGGGCTCCTGGCTGCAGTGGAGCTCCTTCCCCAGCTGACGGAGCTTCGCTCCCTGGCCATCCGCGGTAACACTTCACCACATTACACTGATCAATCACATCATTTTAGTCAGGTAGATTCTACTAAAACCAAGACTTGCAGCTTTGATCAATTGTGATTTGGTTGTTATATTATAATCAAATCTCACTCTGATCTTTTATGACTTTTTGATTCCTTCTTGTTTAAATGACATTAGAGATGCAAATGAAGGTAAATAGGATGAAATGCTGGTGAAGATTCTCAGCCATCCAGGTCATAGTCATTACAAAAAAGTTAGAATCAATCCTCTGGACTTTGTTTCCAGGTCTGAAGACGTTTCTCTTCCATCCAGGAAAATTTTTCTATTCAAAATATCAGAAATGGCTTTTTTGGAAGGAAAGCTAGAATGTTATGAACTATTATGATTCCAGTCAGTGTCGCTAAGCGGCTGCCATGTTTCCCTTCTTTCTTAAAGGTCACCGCTTTCCTGACTCACAAGGCGACCCCCTGCCGGGCCTCCTCACCACGTTGCCAGATTCACTGTCATCTCTGTCTCACCTGAAACACCTGGATCTCTCCTTCAACCAGCTTACCTGTGTGCCACCATGCCTGCTCCGACTGCCGGCGCTTTCCGAGCTGCTGCTCTGCCACAACCGCATCTCTGCTCTGCCTGAGGATTTTGGCCAGTTATTGTCTCTAACCTACCTGTCCCTGAAGGGGAATCGGTTGCAGTCTGTCCCCCCCTGCGTGGGCCAGTTGAAAGCGCTACGTACGCTCGACATATCGGATAACGTCCTCCATCACCTGCCTGATGAAATTGGTTCTTTGGGGGAGCTCGTTGAGTTGGAAATATCTCACAACAAGCTGCAGCAGCTGCCAGAGAGCATGGGTAAGGGGACGGGTAAGGAGTGGGGAGCTGGGTAAGGGGATGGGTAAGGGTTTCCAGGGTAAGGGGATGGGTAAGGAGCGGGGTAGGGGATGGGTAAGGCTTGAGGGTAAGGAACCGGGTAACTGAATGGGTAAGGGGATGGGTAGGGGTCAGGTAGGGAAAGGGATGGGGTAAGGAGCCCGGTAAGGGGATGGGTAGGATGGAGCCGGGTGAAGAGGATGGAGGAGCGAGATGGGTAGGGACCGGTAACTGTGAATCGGGTAAGGGGATGGGTAAGAGGGGCGGGGTGGGGAGATGGGAAAGGGACCGGTAAGGGGGCCGTGTAAGGGAGATGGGTAAGGGACCGTGCGGGTGCAGACGGTAAGTGAGATGGAGTAAAGGGACCGGTAAGGGATGGGTAAGAGGAGATGGGTAAGGGACCGGTAAGGATGGGATGGGTAAGGGACGGGTAGGTGGACCCGAATGGGGATGGGTAGGGACCGTGGGTAAGGGGATGGGTAGTAAGGAGATGGGTAGGGACCGGGTAAGGGGATGGGTAAGGGACCGGGGTAAAGGGACACGGGAGTAGAGATGGAGTAAGGGACCGGAGTAGGGGATGGAGTAAGGGACGGGTAAGGGGGGATAGGTGATAAAGGGACGAGTAAGGGAGGGGATGGGTGACCCGGTGTAAGGGACGAGGGTAAGTGGGATGGAGTAAGTGGGATGGGTAAAGGGACCCGGGTAAGGGCCGGAGTAGGAGAGCCGGAGTAAGAGGGGCTGGGTGCAGGGAGCCGGGTAAGGGGGCGGTAAGGAGGCATCGGTAAGTGGAGACGGGTGGGGAGCAGCCGTGGGTAGGGGACCGGTAAGGGGCTGGAGTAATGGGACGGGTGTAAGGGGCCCAGGTGCAGAGCCGAGGGTAGGAGGACCGGAGTGGGGGCTGGGTGGGGGCCGAATTGCAGGTAAGAGACGGGTAGGGGACAGGGTAAGGGAGACGGTGGGGAGGCGAGGGTAGGAAGGGAGACGAGATGCAGAGGGGCCACTGGGTAAGGGGATGGGTAAGGACCGTGGGTAAGTGCGACGGCAGATTCTCTTTACTGGCAGATACTTTGCTTTCTAAGTAGTTTTTAAAACAGCTTTATCTCCTTTCTCTTGCACAGGTTCTCTTGTTGCCCCTTCAGGGGAACTGGTTATCTACAGCAATGAGCTCCGGGTGATCCCAGACTGCTCTGAACAAACTCCCCCAAGCTTAAAATGGATGTTCGGGATGGGTCCTTTAGGCAAACCTCCGACCCCGCCTCCTTTGCCTCCAACACAGGGTGAAAGCAGTGATTAGCAGGAAAAGTTCAGTCAGCAGGAATAATCAATGGATCATTATTTATACCTAAAACTAGCAATAATTGAATTAAGAGCATTTGGAGTTAATCAGTATAACACTAAAATAATAATAATTTTCCTGTTGATCACGTGGAGTCCAGGTCTGACCATTTTGCCCAAATATAAGCGCCCCTCCCTCCCCCGCCATCTTCAACAGTGGCGCTCACTCTGCGCGGTAAAGCTAAGCGCCATTCTCCCTACGCTTTCCAAGCTAAATCAATGGGAACTACTAGAGCACATCTGCGTAATCAACAACAATACCATGTGAAGATTTCCAGAGTGGACTTCTGTCACCATTGAAATTCACCAGAGCTATAAGTGAAATCCCCACATGTATTCAGTGCATGGCAGCTGGATGCTGGAATACATGTCTAGGGTAAAAGTGAAAAAAAGAGTTATTCCACCTTTCTGATTCCTGATCCCCTCCACGGACGGGTTGGTCGTTGGATGCGCCAACTTGAAGAGGGAGGATTTGCCATCGAACTTCTGGCCAGAGAAAAACCCGTAATATGTAGCCAACATTTGGAAGAAGAATGTTTTCAAGATGACTTGGATAATGGCGCGTTGTGACAAACACCAGATACAGCACTGGGACTTGATCAACAGCCCATACCGCACCGTGTGACGTCACTAACCAGTAGGTGGCAGTAGTGTTCCTTTTGACAAACATGGATGCCTCCAGTAAAGCACATTCACATGAAAATGACTCTGAATTAAAAAACTGATCATTTATTGAACAGGATGGAATCATTTCAGATTTAAAAAGAACTTTCAGAAGTTTGAATTCTGAATATGAGCGACTTTTCCTCTTTAAAAATAGCTGTTATTCATTGCATAACTTGATGGTTTTTGTCATCATTATTGTTTCTTATCAGATCTTACAGGCGCAGCAGTCCCAAAGTTACACCTGCGATTCAATCAGCACAGGTACAGCTCTGCAGTGACAGCATCTAGTTTCTAGACCAACACCTGCAGCCTCTCAGCAAACCTGTCCTTCTTCTTTGCTCTTTAGTTTCTTTGTCTCCTCTGCTGGGTGTCATGTGTTTCTGCCGGGGGGGGCAGAGCTGGTGTTCCCCCCCAGATGCCTGACGGCGACCACCAAGCTGAGGTGGGCTGAGAAAAGGCCCGACAGGAAGTGGGTGTGGCTGGAGGAGCATGACGTCCTGCTTAGTCGTCCGCTGGAACTTCGTCCTCATGGAATCAGGTTCCTAAAGGTAGGAAATGATTGAGGAGAGTTTATGACATTTATGCAGATCAGGACAGAACTTTACAAAAATATTCACAAAAGGGAAATTTGAAAGTGAGGCTTTTAGATAAAATCAGACGAAGCAACTTTCTGAAGTTTCCCGGTTAGTTAAATATGTTAAAAGGTTTTTGTTTGTTTTTATGCACTGCACATTGGAAACATTTATTTTTGTTAAATAAAGTGGATTTGATTAAGCCCCAAACTTCCCAATTTATGTCAGTCTGTTCTTCTAATCAACAGTTTGTTAAAAGCTGACTTAATCAGCCCTAATGAGAATATAATACAGTCTAAAGAACATGTTAGTGAATATTCATATGCTAAACTAATGTAATTAGCACTTAATAGGGGAGAAACTAAGAAAAATAATCCAAAAGCTGTTTTTTTTGTTTTGAAGCATTACCTGTTAGTTTGCAAAGGGGCCCCTCAACAGGTGCTAAGTCTGGGACCGCGTCCCCTAGCTTAATATGGAGTTTAAAACATTTCCAAAGCAGATATTTAATTAATTGCTGTTTTGTTCTTTTCTCTTTGAATTCCAAAAAAGTAGAAAAAAATCAATCCTCTGGACTTTGTTTCCAAGTTTGAAGAAGCGTTTCTCTTCCATCCGGGAAGATTTTTCAATCCAAAATGTCCAGAAATAGCGTTTTAGTTCAGGTTTTATCCAGCAGCCAACAATTCTTGGTTTAGTTTAGAAAACATGCAAATAGAAAGCTTCAAGCAGGTCCCCCTTTGGAATGGGGGTTTGGCTTCTTAGTTGTCAGCCTGCAATGCCTCATACCTGTCTATGTGTCTCTCTCTGAAGGGTCATTAGGGATCTGAATTATACATCCGATTCTTTCTCTCTCTGGACTTCAAAGGGTTTAAGTTTTAATATCTTGTAAAATTGACTAAGATCTTGATTCTTCTTTTTATTGGAGGTTTGTGCCACTATACCATGTTTTTCTGTTGTCTTTGATAGTCATTTCTAAAGTCATTAAATCCAGTCATTAATTTTTGCTGAGTTATTAATCAACTTAATAATAATAATACATTTGTTATACTGCACTTTTCATTAAAAAAGACCTCCAAGTATGTATGCAAAAACAAAAGCATTAAAAAGAAAAAAAATAAAAGAAATTATAATAATGACAAATTTTTTATAAAAGCTGTTTTAAAAAGAGAAGAAAAAAAAAACATTTAAAGGGCCCAAAAGTTTGCTAAAAAATGTTTTTAAGGCCTTTTTAAATACTGAAGTCAGGGGGGTGTTCCCACAGATGTGGGAGCAGCAGCATCAAAATGCTCCATCTCCCATCGCCCTGAGTCTGGTTCTGGGAAAGTGGAGGAGGTTTGAATGAGTAGGTTGATAAGCTCTTTAAGGTGGGGGCATGTCCATGGATGCATTGATCTGTAAAGAGGGAAACCTTGTATTCAGTCCAGGTGGAGATGGGAAGCCAGTGTAGAATGGAGAACGGCGGTAATGTGCTCATGTTTCCGTTCTCTCATCAGGATCCTACCTGCAGAGTTCTGAATGCACTGAAGCCTCTGCAGACTCTCTTAGGGATCCCAATGAGGAGAAGCAATAGTCCAGTCTGGAGGATTGCCTCTTTTCTTAATGCCACTGTAACAGAAATACAGGCTTTTCTAAGCTTATATAAATGATGATTTCATGGGAAGGTGATGAAAGGTGCTGTAATTTTTAGATGGTTGCTTGTTTAAAGAAAAAGTGAAAACATAGGATTAAAAGTCTTTCAAGCTCAACATTTTTCACTTTGCTGGGAGTTTAGGAATGTTGATTTCATCTGATTGATCTGCAGCCTGTGGAGGTCTGTGTGCCGTATCACCGGAGAAGCCGGGGGGAGGTGGTGCTGCGGACGTTTGACGGCCAGTCATGGAGCACTCTGACCTCTCACCTTCGGAGAGGAAACGAGGAGAACTGCTGCCATCCTGGGGGACGCCCTGCCAGGGTAAAGATAGTCTTATTTGAACAGAGATCATGTGTGTTCCTGGGGGAAGTGAATATCTGTGATTTGTGCTTGCAGCTGGCGTGCTCCTCAGTGAGCCACTTCTCCTGGTTTATAGCGGTGTCCAGACCTGTACGGGATACCTGCTCCGTTACTCCATCAGGAGCTCTTCTGGTGTCCAGCTTAGACTCTGGAATAAAGCTTGACTTCCCTCCTGACTCCACTGCTCAGACTCGTGTTATAACTCTACAGGTAAACCCTGCCACAGCAGCGGAAGGACGGGGCGGACTCTATTATCCCTGATGCTTCTCTCTTTCTGCAGGTGCTGCAGGTTTGTGAGTCAGAGCTGCAGGCTCTGTGTGGTGACCCTCAGGCCACAGTCAGTCCCCTCCTCTGTCTCTCCCAGAATCCCTCGCTGCATTTCCTGCAGCCAGTTAAAGTCCAGATCCCTCTGCCACCAGGAGTCACAGGTACAGGCAGCCGAACTGGTTTCTCACACACATGCATGAGCAGAATATTTTAGCATGCATTAACGTCTGCAGTGCGTCTACAGGGCATACGGCTGATCTGTCCCGATTGCATCTGCTTCACGGAGATCCGTCTGCCCAAACCTGGACTGACATCACGTCACAGGTGTCTCTCTATGTCACCCATCTATACGCCGTTTTCTACATCACGCATTTCTCTTGGTAAGGCTCCATGCTGGTTGATCAATTTACAGTCACCCTGCTGTGGATTCCAGGCTGTGGTTCTGTGACGGTGCTTTATCTGCGTTAAAACAGGTACTGGCTGTGGTACACCACGCAGCGCTGCGTTAGCGGCGTGGTCAGAAAGGTCTATCAACGTCTGAAACAGTTCAAAGTCCAGTTCCTGGTCCTCCAGCGGAAGACCGATCCCGCTCAGGTTCTGCTGCAGTGCCTCCCTGCTAACAAGGTCTGTCGTCTCCTGTCCTCTTTCAACTGGGCCAGTTTTATCCAGGGGGCGCTATAAAGTCAATATAGACATAGATCAATAACCAATCAAAGTTATCACACCCGTATATTTATATGAATGCCAACAACTTACAAAAAGAATGTGTTTATTTAGAGCAACTATGCAAATAAGACCAACATCTAGAAAAAGTAGACTATATTCTATTTTTTCCATGTGAATCCCAGATTGTTCATTCTTCTTTTGCCTTTTCTAAAATGATTTTTCAGTGCAGTCCTAGCTGTCTTTATCACGCTGGATCTGATCTGACCTTTGGAAAAGGAAGGGGAAAGCAAGGATAAACCTTAGCCTCGCTGCATGTAGTTATCGCCTGCAGGTAGCCTCGCTGCATGCAGTTAGCCTCGCTGCATGCAGTTAGCCTCGCTGCATGCAGTTAGCCTAAGCTGGCTATGCAGTTAGCCTGCGCTGCATGCGGTTAGCCTGCAACTGCATGTAGTTAGCCTCGCCCTGCATGCCAGTTAGCCATTGCTGGCGTGCAGTTAGCCTCGCTGCATGCAGTTAGCTTCGCTGCATGCGGTTAGCCTTGCTGCATGCAGTTAGGCGTTGCATGCGGTTAGCTGCGCTGCGCTGCAGTTAGCCTTCGCTGCATGCAGGTTAGCCTGCGCTGCATGCAGTTAGCTTAGCTGCATGCGAGTTAGCCTGCGCTGCATGCAGTTAAGCTTCGCTGCTTGCGCTTTTCATCGCTACTGCATGCGGTTAGCGCTAAACTGCATGCAGTTAGCCTGCGCTGCGTGCGGTTAGCCTGCGCTGCATGCAGTTAGCCTCGCGGCACTGCGTATTAGCCTGCATTGCAGCATGCAGTTAGCCTCGCGGCTTACAGTGCAGTTAGCCTCGCTGCATGCAGTTAGCCTACGCTGGATTGCAGTTAGCCCTGCGCTGCATGCAGTTAGCCTGGCGCATGCAGTTGGCGGCTGCTGCATGCGGTTAAGCCTGCGCTGCATGCAGTTAGCCACGCTGCTTGCAGTTAGCGTCAATGCATGCGAGTTAGCGCAAGCTGCATGCAGGTTAGCCTGGCTGCCATGCAGTTAAATATGCTCGCTGCATGCAGTTAGCCTCGCTGCATGCAGTTAGCCTCGCTGCATGCAGTTAGCCTCGCTGCCGCTTGCATGTTAGCCTCGCTGGCATGCAGTTAGCCTCGCTGCATGTAGTTAGCCTACGCTGCATGCAGTTAGCCTCGCTGCATGCTGTTAGCCTCTGCTGCATGCAGTTAGCCTGCGCATGCTGGTACTAGCGTACTGCATGCAGTTAGCCTGCGCTGTTAGCCTCCTGTAGTTAGCCTGCGCTGCATGAAGTTAGCCTGCGCTGCGTGCGGTAACAACCTGGCTGCATGCAGGTAGCCTCGCTGCGTGCGCAGGTAGCCCTGTTGCATGCAGGTTAGCCTGGCTGCGTGCGAGTTAGCTTCGCTGCATGCGGTTAAGCCTGCGCTGCATGCAGTTAGCCTGCGCTGCATGCCAGGTAGCCTGCTGCATGCAGTTAGCCTGCGCTGCATGTAGTTAGCCTACGCTGCATGTAGTTAGCCCCCTAGCCTTTGAAGCGAAACCAGCTCCTGGAAAAGGGCGTTTCTTGCACCATTTTTCTTCCTTTCTCTCTCTCTCTGTCAATCACCCTCATAGCCTCTGCGCTGTGCTAGAAGGTGTTGGTCACCTCAGGTCGTAGCTTTAGTGCGTCCAGAACTCTCTTATCCTTCTTTATTGCAGAGGAGCTCCTGCGCATCGACAACTTCTAACGAGAGTCGATGGGTAAAGATTTTTGCACCGTCGGGCGGAAATACGTCACCAGTCCGACGAAAAATGGAATGAAGCTTTACTCGTCATTAATGATTAAATATTTATCTTGCATATCTAAAAATATATATTTCGAAATATTTAAATAATTTATTTAAAGTTAAATCATGAAAAAAAATATGGTTTTAATGTCTTAATCAGGGTCATTGGGTGGATGGGGCGGCACCCTAGCGGCCTCTATTGGCCAGCCTCCACTGCCTTTATCACAGCAGGAAGTGAAACCTCAGGCTTTAATATTTAACGGTTTCTGTGCAGGTAGAGGGCCGAGTTCAGTCTCTGTCTGAGCAATATGACGGACCGCAGCCTTCAGACCTGTGTGACCTGCTGGAAGGAGAGCAGTTCTTCGCCGGCTTTGAGAGGGGCTTGGACATCGTCACAGGTTGGAGTCCATCTTTAATCTGAGTCATGCGCTGTTCTCTAACCGTTCGTCGTTCAGTGTTGAATCGTTCTCTTTCCTCAGACAGACCGGACTGCATTGAGGGTCGACTGTGTTTTGTGTTTTACTCCAGTCTGAAAAATGTGAAGGAGGTGTATGTCTGTCCTGCTCCGGGACAGAAAGGACTGGTCAGGGGACAGGTACGATATTCAGAGCAGCGAATAAAATAGAATACAATAGAAAATCCCTTTATTGTCCAAAAATAATGGATACATTCTGGTGTTTACAGCAACAAAAAGATTATAAGAAAAACTTTATAAGAATGTATAAGAAAATAAGAACTGCTTCTATTATGTCTCTTTAATACTGCTCATGTTGTTTCCTGCACGCACTTTGGAAGAAATGAAGAACAAAATGGCAAAGAGAACAACAATGAGTTTAGTTAGCGGGATTCTTTAAAGGTACGTTTAGTTTAATTTTAAAAGGCTGCTTAAATGTGTTGATAGATTTTACATCAGGTTATGATAAAGACAAAATATTGTTAAACCCACTCAACAGGCAGCCCGGCCACTCTGGCTCCCTGAGCAAGACCGTTAACCCCACAGTGGCGGCCTGCAACCCTGGGGATTAAATGCAGAGTTAATTTCTTTGTTCTAAGATCCAATAAAGTTCAATTTTTTTTATTTTTTATTTATTATCCGTTTTGTGTCATAGTCATTGAAAAAAAGTTAAAATCAATCCACTGGACTTTGTTTCCAAGTTTGAGAACGTTTCGCTTCCCATTCACAAAAGCTTTTCAATAAAAAATATAAAAAATTGAGAACTCAGCGCTAATTCTGACATTTTCGCCGTTCCTCAATTCTATAGAACATGCAAGTATGGACCCATGTTTTCGCTAAGTTTGTTCTTGACAAGAACCTTGGAAAGTCTGGATTCGAGGGAGAGCGGGAATTACTTGCCAGGAAGAGCCATCAAGTGGAGTGGAACGAAGGCGTGCACTGATGACATCACCTACATTCCGAAACCAGTCTGGAGCTGCTTTTCACCTGTTATTAATAGTCTCTAGATGATAATAAATTCTGAATTCTTTCATTAGTGGGGGGGAATATAGCACGTTAGCCCTGGCGCACTGAAGGACGGGCGCACGTATAGCCCTGGCCACTGAAAGCAGGCTAATGTTAGCCCTGGCGGCTGCAGACGGGGCCTAGCGTTGGCCCAGGCCACTGAAGACGAGGCCCCAATGTTGGCCTGGCGCTGGCAACACAGGCGCGGCTGCGTTAGCCCACAACGCGCTGGCCGGGCTAGCGCGTACAGCCCTGGCGCTGCGAAGGCGTGACTAGCATTTAGCTTCTAGCATGCAGGCGGGCCCAGCACATTAAATTAGAGAAAACATTGGCCTGGCAGCTTGCGGGCGAAGGCCCAATGTTGGCCCTGGCACGCTGCAGGCGGGGCTAGCGTTAGCCCCTGGCAACGCTGCAGGCAGACTGCGTTAGCCCACAGCGCGCTGCAGGCGGGGCTAATGTTAGCCTGGCGCTTCTGAGCGACTATGGCGCCCCTGGCAGCTACAGGCGAATGATTAGCTGGCAGCACGCTGGAAGGCGAGGCTACCGCGTTAACTGGCAGCACGCTGCAGGCGAGGGCTAACATTAGAGAGTAAGGAAAACATTGGCCTGGCGGCTGGAGGCAGGCTAATGTTGGCAGCCCCTGGCAGCCCACAGGCGAACTGCGTTGGCCTGGCAGCTGCAGGCGGGCTAGCGTTAGCCCTGGCTGTGGTTGGCCTCTGAGGTCAGCGGGTTGCCAGTCCTCTCAACCTCAGAACGTCTTTTAAAATTACGCACTAAATCGGTAAATGTTCCATATATAGTGGCGGCTTAGAAGTATAATATTCTGCGCCTCAAATTTATCTTAAAAAAGCGCACTTTTATTGAAAAACAGAAAGAACTTTTAACTTAATGCTCTGAGCTACTGTGGCTGACACAGAAACGCTGACCTGGAAAACTGCTCTGATGCATACTAGGTAATAAGGGAGGGCCAAGAACAACATCCGGGGACTTTTGTTTCTCCATCTTCTTGTTCGTAGTGAATAGGAACAGTACTGGGGCTAGAGTCTGATGGCGTTCCACGAGGACGCACAAAATGGTACCAGATGCAGAAACAGCTTTTGAATTGAAAAGCTTCCTGGATGGGAGAAGAAAGCGTCTTCAAACTTGGAAACCAAGTCCAGTGGATTTAATAAATTGAGGAGGGAGGGTCTTCTTTGAGCATGTATTGTTCAGTGCTTTAAAACGTGGGATAAATCTGTTCAGTGTGGCTAGATTGAACATGTTGCTGTTGCAGCTCTGTGGTGCACGTGCTGGTAGAAAACGTTAACTGAGTCTCCACCCAATGTATAAGAAAAGATCCTCTCTGCTGTCCTTGGAATGGGTAGTGACCTTCTGTCTCTACTCCTGTTTGATGCAACGGGACAGGTTGCTTGCTGTTTTCAAGTCCTGTTCATCCCCTGCAGTCACATCATCAGTACATTTCGTGATGAAGGAGGTCACGTTTAGAAGCCATCCATCCATTTCCAGAGGGAATCAAACCCGGAGCCTCCTTGCAGCAAGGCAGCAGTGCTGCCCTCTGCTCCACTGAGCAGCCCACGTTTAGCAGCCAATGAAATGTCTTTAGCTGCAGTGTCAATGTTCTGAGCAAACTTCATGCTGTTTATTTCCTCTAAAACACTCTTTCTGTCGGAGAAACAACTGATGGTTTCTGGGGAAGAAGGTTTGTGATAAAGGTTCATTTTAAGGTACTAGAACTGAATGAAAATTGCAAGATGCTATTTCCTCCTCCTTGGCAGATTACAGGTGTTATTAGTGGGGCACCCACTGGGAGCGCCACCCCTGCTGCACGTAATAAATCTGATAACTCTGTTAAACATGCTTCAGTGACCGGAGCTACATGTGGTTCTTATCAGTAGTTCTGCCATTAGATCCCTATGAGGCAGATACAAGCAGCTGCTCTAAAAGCAGGGAACGGAGGAATAAACGGCTCGTCTAACCGTACGCCTCTGACGACTGAAGGCGGGTCTTTGCAGCTTTGAAAAAACTGACCTAGGGTGTTTTTTGGAGATGTTCTTGGAACCTGGAAAGAGGCATAGATCATTGGTCATCTGGCTTTCTGTCAACTGACAGCAAGTTAGATCATTTGTTTGGTTAAACTGCTTTTACTAAACCTTCTGCTCTTTTTTTATTCATATATAAAAACATCTGTTTATTCAGAGCTCAGTGGAACCAAAGTGAAATATGAACAAACTGTCGATTAGTCCTGACTGTTCTTCTTAATTTTCCAGGTGTCGTTTTACAGAGGAGACATTCCCAGCGGTCTGCCAGAGGAAGTAGCCAAAAAGAGGAAAGGACTTGACCACCAGTGGCTCACAACTTTACCTTTAAGACTTCCTGTCAGTTAAAATCCCAAATATAATTTCTTGCTACCTTCTGAATGTTAAGGTTAAATATAGCCAGAGTTGTTTTGTCTTTTAAAAGTCAGTAGGGAAGTCATATTTAAATATCAAATCATTCTGGCTTAAATATGTATTTTAAATGTTCTCTTTATCAGACCATAATTTTCCCAAATCCTGTCTTAAAATCTGTGTTTTTTCCTCCGTTATCTTCTGCAGGCCAGTTAGTTCTTACCGCCAGTCAGCCTGAACACCTAAATTCAGCCAATCATTATATCAACGGTCATCTGTCAATCAACAGTTTTAGGTCATAGCATTCTTGATTCATGTGTCGCAGCTAATATACGCAGTGGTTGAAACCAGAATCCTTTCTTTCCCATTGAGTTGCGTCCCCAGTGTTCACGGGGATGGACGTCTGTGTCTTCGCAGGCTGAGCGTAATGCTAGAACTGGCAGCGCTTTAGCGTTGAAACAGGGAGCTCAAACATGTACGCTGGAAGCCTTCTACACCAAACCAAGCTTCTGCCGCCCTGGCGTCCTCTTCCACAACATCTTAAGTCCCTTTTCCTCCCCTCTAAATAAAAATGGATGTGTGGAGGAGACTCTTCCACCACCTCCCACACTAAGCTCTCCTCCTCCTCTTGTGCATGTTTCAGCTGTCCATATGGCGTTCTCTTGACAGCGTCGTTCTAAGGTCACCAATTTAGTGCTGCTTGGTTCCAATGGAATTTCCATTGGGAACCTGCTAACACTAAAGATGCTTTGAAAGTTAGCAAGATAGCTTCCCACAAACCTTGACCCACAACCAAGCTTGCGTGTGAACCTTCGCCACCAACAATCCGCCCCCTTGATAATGGACCAATCACATTCACTTTATTCACTCACATGTAAAAGTCGGGGCACCACTCAGGAGAGGTGGAAATGCTTAACGAGGGAGCGGCTGGCTTCACTTCACGACTTTAAGTTTATTCGACAAAATTAAAGCCTTTATGAGGTTTAACTCTCCTCCAATTATTAGGCTACTTTCTTGAAAAAACATCATCAGAGCCTAAAATGTGTTCATTTCTCTTTCAGGCTCTAAGCTTGGAGAACAGCTTAAACATGGAGGAACAGCAGTATCCTCCTCTGAACCTGGGCGACCCAGAGAGCGGTTACCTGACCGAAGCCAACCTGCTGTCCATCTCTCTGCAGATCGGACAGGACTGGCGTGTGATTGGCATTAACCTCGGGATGAGCTATGAAGAGTTGGACCGCATACAATACAAACACAGGTGGGAAGGAAAACATCGTTTGTTTATGGAAATCTGTTGCTTTTAGAGGATTTTAAAAGTTAATCAGGCTGTGGTGCATGGCTGCAGGAAGTGGCGGTGCTGCAGCGCCCCCTAGTGACGAGAAGGAGAAAATATATTAAAAATACTTTGCACAATTTAGAAATTTCTCATGAATATTTTGGGAAATGATTTTGACTTTTTTATTTTACTCTTACATGTATTGTGATTTTGATTTAATTATTTTAAGACCCCATCGACAGAAGTTCACAGAATTTACGTTGTCATGGCAACGTCAAGGAAGCTAGAGCGAGGAATCCCGCCGGCAGCAGCACACTAGTAAATCTACGAGGAGGAAATATGGCTTAGAAACGCATTTCTGATTGATCCGTTCATTAGAGACTTTATCTCCATCACCTCAGAGCGCACCTGAACATTTGGACACCTGTAACCATGGCAACCTGCCTGTAGCTCACAGTAAGAGCATGGTGCCGCCGCACTTTATCTATTCATGCAGTTTAACGTAACCAAAGTATTTTACAGTGTTACTGTGATCCTGTGTTCAATAACATAAAATAAAAATAGTATAATAAATAGTATAATAATATAATTATTTCCTTGTGGTTTCAATAAAAGGATTTTGGAGCTAATAGAGTCCCGTGTGACATAAACACAGTGACTGAGGTTCCTGCCAGCTGACCTAATCTTTTAATTGCATTTTAAATGTTTCTTTTTACTGACATTTACTGACATGTAAATGTTTACAGCATTGGGAAACCTAATAATTTTAGTTTGACCTCCTCCACACCACATTAAAACAAAACAAAAATCGATTTTCATCATTTTTTGAAAAAGCTCCAGGGAGCGGGGACGCTAAAGAGCCGCGGGTTGCTGACCTCTGACCTCTGACCTATGTCATCAAATCAATACAGTTCAGTCTGTCCAATCAGCTGCCTGTAATGTCTTTAAATGTCCAGCAGGTGTCAGTATTCTGTGAGACGGAATCAATGCAGTTTGGAAATGTGTCTAAACCATTGATTTCTATTTATTCACTGGATTGCTAATAGCCTGAAAAGTGAAGCCACCGTCTGCCATGTTGGTACTCCCCACCCCCATGGAGACATGCAGTAAAAATGCCTCCCTGTGCAGCATTAGGCTGCAAAAACCAGCAGTTTCCTGGCTGCAGGAAGAAGTTTCACGGGTGATTTCACAGCGTCAATCTGTTCATATATCAGATTCTTGTTGTAACTAAGAGCAAAGAGCAAAATATGAACTTGATGTCTGTTATTTTTACCAATTGATGTGATTCTGCTGGTGTAGAAACTGAAGCTCTGTGGAGTTATTCAATTGGTTCATTAATTTAGCTCTACTGTAAATCTGTCAGATTTAAAGGCTGATTCACAGACAGTATAAAAGTATACGGCATCATTCAGGCACAATTTGCAAATAGAAAAATACTATAGCATTAACAGACATGTATTTGTAATTCAGTCTTTATGTAAAATCTTACATAAATTACCACAACAATTATTCCTGACATTTTGAATTAGAAAAGCTTCCTGGATGGGAAGCAAAACGTCTTCAAACCTGGAAACAAAGTCCAGTGGATTGGTTTTAATTTTTTTTTTATTGCCAATTTAGTATTTTATTTATCAGCCACAGGATTGTTTTGAGTTGATCCTTAAATAACGAGGAAAAAATGCAATCATTTTAATCAATATATGCATATTAAGATATGCATTCAGCTTACAGTGTTCAATTCATTGCAAAATTATTCACACGCCTTGAACTTTATGCTTATGTTCAACCTTGATATTAAAAGATTCTGATAGGAAACCAAAATCGTTTGAGTTACAATGTGAAAAAAAAGAGTATTAATACTTTTAGACACCAGATTTTTAAAATAATAAGGAGAAAGAGAAAGAAATTTCCAAATCTTGCCTGGATTTACTTTGCTTGTAAAGGTGACAGCATCATGTCATCAGTGTGCAAACATGGTGAAGAAAAGCCCTCCATGGTTGGTATGCGTCTGTAGGAGAAGCAGCAGTAGGATTGTTTTAATCTGCGCTGTCAGCCATCATTCAGCCATCTGGGACGCTGCAAGAGATTAAACTCTGTTTGCTCATCTCAGCCTCCCCCCAAAAAAACCCACTCATGCTGCATCCGTAGGAGGAAAAAAATGCATTATGAAAAGTCAGAGAGTCGTGTGTTCTTAGCAGGAATATCTGAACATATTTATAGAAAAATAAGAAACCATCTCTGCATTTTACAGTTAAATGTTGAATAAACAAACTTTTCCTTGAAATGTCCATATTGCTGCTCCTTACAGTTTGCATAGTAGAGCTCAAAAACCAGCTGATTGCATCGACGCTCATTGACTCTTCAGCAATCCTCACACTAAGCATGCTTGTAGCGACAGTGGAGAGGAAAAACTCCTTTGAACAGGAAGGAAACCTCCAGCAGGGCCAGGCTCCGGTGTGAACGGCCATCTGCTGAAGGCCCACTAAGGTTCAAGGAGACGAAGCAGACATGAAAGAAGCATAGATACAAAGGCAACTGTCAACCAGCTCCACAAATGCGGCCCGTCCAGCGAAACACTGCAGCAGGAAGACTCTCAGCAGCTGGAAGATTCCCAGAACCACCACTGTTCCCAGTAACCTCAACCAGTTCTTCCATTCATGCTGATTCTGCTCAGTTTCTACAAACCTCAGTCAGTTAAATAACCTGCTGCTGTCATTCTGCACATCTCTGATGTTGCTGCTACTTTTAAACATCCATTACTGGAAAAATGTGTCCATAGCTGGATATTGGTTATTTATTCTCCAGGTGGACAGTTTATATTGTTAAAAACACTTTACAGGATTTTTATTTGTATCTTTAAACTCTTCACTGTCATATTTTAGTCTTATACATTTTCTAAGGTCCATATTTATGTGACTATTTTTTCTTATGTTTTTGTTACAAGCTGTAAACACCAGAATTTCCCCATTGTGGGATAAAAAAAAAGGGAATTTCTATTCTCTTCCACTGTATTTTATTCTCTTTTATTTTATTTTATTATTTGGTCTTCTCTTATCTTCTATTTTTTTCTATTCTATTTAATTTTATTCCGTTCTCTTTTATTGTATTTTCTTCTCTTTTGTTTTATTCTCTTCTATTCTGTTCTATTTTATTGTATTCTTGTATATTCTATTTTATTCTAGTATATCCAAGTGTATTCTATTATTTTCTATTCTATTCTTAATGACAGTCTTTTCCAGCATCCTTCTGCAGCTGGCAGCTTTATGAAACAGCGTCTGTTGTTTTGTGTTTTTCACCAGAGATAACCTGGGTGCCTTGGTGCTGGACGTGCTGTTTCACTGGGCCCGGGGACAGAGGAACGCGGGCCCCGGGTCGGTGTCCAGGCTGGTGGCGGCCATGATTGAAAGTGGGAGGAAGGATCTGGCGGACGAGATCGAGGACATTGTCAGTCTGGGAAGGAGGAAATATTCAGAGTCTCTGAGGAGAGTTGGTTTAGAGGCAGAGAGACTTCAGGAAGCCCAGCTTTAGACCAACCAGCTGGTTAAAACTGAGCCCATCTTCCGCAGCTCTCTGACCAGCTGTCATAATGCTATAAAATTAAACATCTTGTGTTTTTATTTATTCTTTTACTGCTGGATGTTCAGTCTCAACCCCAATATTGCACCTCTGGCCATTTTTATTTTTATCCCCAAGGTCATCATGCAGTGATGAATCGTCATGATGACGTAGCCTCCCATCCCCCAGCCCCTGACAGCTTCACAGCGCTTCTACCATCTGGGTGTAATTCCACTACCTGCCAGCAGAGGGCGTCTGTAGATTCTTCTCTATGGTTCCCAGTCAGCCTCCCCCCCCCTCCCTGCCTGGCTGCTGCCTCCTTTCACTCCCACCTCCTCCTCCTTTCACTCCCACCTCCTCCTGCTTTCACTCCCACCTCCTCCCACCTCCTCCTCTGGACCCAGATGCTAGTATTTCCTCTGTTAGCTGCTGTCGGTGTCAGACAGAGAAACTGCATCGATTTTAGCCCCAAATCAGCCCGGAGGCGCGAAGCGGCGGAAACGGCTGGTATGTATGGAGGGGGGGCTTCCTGATGCAGAGATGGTTTAATATTTAAACCTAAAGATAAGCGCACGATTGATCTTAAATGGAGCAGTTTCAGGATATTGCTGATCTGCAGCAGCGGCTGGTTGTTGCTGTGAGATGCGTCTCCGATGCGTTTCTGATCCGCCTCTGATCCGCTGAGTAACGGGAAGGAAATCATTTCCCGTCAGGCTGTCAGAGCAGCGAATTCAAGCTGAAGGGGATTAAATATGTAGATCTGGCAGTTAGACCGGGTTTAACGGCTAGATGGAGAAAGAAAGGGCTGATTGGAGAGAGGCCATTCTAACCGTTAGACACCTCCAGGTCCGTTCAGGTCCGTCTGGAACACGCAGGCGGTGGATTTTGGCTTTTATATAAAATCCCATTCTGAGCTCGCTGGTTGTTAAAATATCATCGTTAAATTCGCACATTAAACGGAACAAACCATATTTAATTCATTTTTAACCAAGGTTAAAACGGGAGGGAGACTTTTCACTGAATAAGTTTTTAACACTCCTAAAAATGACTCGTTGGATTAACTCAGATTAACTGATGGCAGATTTTCCATCCAATACATTTTGTTGCTGGCTGAGCTAAATCCACAGTTATCTGCAAGCTGTAATTTTATTGAGTCGGTTCAACAAAATTCTTAAAAATTAATTTTAAAAGGAAATGAATGCACCGGTGACCTGACCAAGATGGACCCCGCCTCTCACCTGTAGACACCAGGACCCCTCATCACCCCAGCTGGCATAATGCCTGATGGAAAATGGATTAATACACCAAATTTTATTATTTTTCAATTGATTCAACTTCATAAAATCAAATTCTGTTGATCTCTATTTGTTCTGGCCAGAGAAAAAACAGGTAATATGTAGCCGACATTTGGAAGAAGAATGTTTTCAAGATGACTTAGATAATGATGAAGCTGCCATCATCATGTTTCATAGTGGAGATGGTTCTAGATAACAAGTTTTCCTGCTCAAAAATAAGCAGATGAGTCATTTTCGGTCTGTGCCGACAGAAGCGCACATAGCTAGTGGTAAATAGCAGAGGAAGGTAGCGTACCCAACCAGCACGACATATTGTTTTTGGACTTTTTAGAATCCGATATATCGATACTGTTTTTGGACTAGCGTGACCGAAAGCATGTATTTAAGTTTAAGTTAAAAGTATTTAGCCTTAGTTGTAAGACTCACATGTTGAAAAGGGTTTAGTACTCTTGATAACATCTAGCCAGCCTAGAATTAGGTGAGATTGAATAAAAACACAATGCTTGGTAACAACAAAACTTACACCTGTTTATTAAGAGATAAACACAAACTGGACAAAAGTATTATGAATAGCATTACTGAAATTGCAAGCTTTTTTGTACAAATAGTGAACAGCTCTAGGTGCAAGTATCACTGTTAGTTTTACTACAATGAAATACAGGGAAACACTTTTATAAAATAGTGGTCTGGATCTGTTTCAATCGCTAATAAGGAGATCATCATGTTTCATAGTGGAGATGGTTCTAGATAACAAGTTTTCCTGCTCAAAAATAAGCAGATGAGTCATTTTCGGTCTGTGCCGACAGAAGCGCACATAGCTAGTGGTAAATAGCAGAGGAAGGTAGCGTACCCAAAACTTTACTTACGTCAAAGTAGCAGTACTTCATCATATATTTAAATGACAAAAAGTGGAAAAAGTAGTTTGTAAAAAGGCTTAAGTCCTGAGTAACTGATACCGTCTTCAGAGCAACAGATTGAATGTTTTTTGGGTAATAAAATTAATCAATAGTTGCAGTAAGTGAGAATTGCTTAAATATACTGTTTAATTTATAATCAGCTGACCTCCAAATGACGATGCTGACTCAGCAGATGGAAAATAACATTTAACCAATAAGACTTGAGTGCAAAACGAAGAAAGTGGAGCATTTTTACATATCCACTACTGTAAAAATGTCCACAGCTGTATAGGGATGATTTATTCTTGCATTGTATTTATATTTCTAAAACACATTACAGTAAATTATTTAACAGTTTTTAAACTCTGTCACTTATTCTGCTATTTCTATAGATGTTTAAGATCCACATTGTGAGACAATAAAGGGATTATTTATTTAAAACAAGCTTGTTTTCACTAAGTGACGTTAAAATGGGTGGAGCAGCCAGAAATTTTACCTAAGAAAAAGGAAAATGCTGTAAAAATACTCCCTAAAGAAAATTTTTTTTTGTTTTCAAAAAGATACTCAATTAAATGTTACGTAGTAAATGTAACTAGTTACGGTGAACAGTTCTGGCCTGCACACATCCTACCCCCAGAGGAGAGTTCCCATGGCCGCTCATCAATGGATGCATTCTCACTTATTGCTTTCCTGTTTCTCTTTATTACCAATGCTAAAACATTCCCACTTATTGTTATTTTTTCTTAGGTTTAGCTAAGCTGTTTGGGCGTTGGTAAATGTTGACTGAAATCTTTTAAAACCTAGATCCTCACCGTGGAGAAATAGTTTTTGGTAGAAACATGAGGGTTGGCATATTTCTTCATCACATCCTGCTGATTCCTACAGCCTGAAAATTATTTCTGTATCCGTTATGGTTTTTGATTTATTAAACATAGTTCAACATAAACTTTTACACATTTTTCAAATTTTGCCATTTTCCCTCTTTTTTTTTATTTACAGAATGCTGACGTTTCAAAAACATTTTGAACAAAAAAAAGTCCTAAAGCTTCGTTCTTCAATCCATCATGAATTAAATCGGTACGACTTATTATGCCAAAGTTAAAGGCATTTGATCGACACATCATACAGGTGATTAAACCAAGAAAGCACTGGGAGACAGTGGCTGAAAAACACATCGCTGCGTAATTTGTTCAATACTGTTGGCTGGATAGTTCTTTCTAAATGGCATTAAAGTCGTAAAGAAATCATATTTAAATATCAAATCATTCTGGCTTAAATATGTATATAAAAATCTACTCTTTATCAGACCATATTGTCCCAAAATCCTGTCTTAAAATCTGTGTTTTTCCTCCCGTTATCTTCTGCAGGCCAGTTAGTTCTACGCCAGCCTGAACACCTAAATTCAGCCAATCATATATCAGCGGTCATCTGTCAATCAAATGTTTTCAGTCATAGCATCTTGATTCATATGTCGCAGCTAATATACGCGGGTTGAAACCAGAATCCTTTCCTTTCCCATTGAGTTGCGTCCCCCAGTGTTCACGCGGGATGGACGTCTGTGTCTTCGGCAGGCGTTGAGCTAACAGAACTGGCAGCGTTGCGAGGCAAGGGCTCAAACATGTACGGCTGGAAGCCTCTACACCAAACCAAGCTTCTGCCGCCTGGCGTCCTCTTCTCTTCCACAACATCTTCGCCCCTCGCTTTCCTCCTCTAAATAAAAATGGATGACGGAGGAGACTCATCCACGACCTCCTCCGACACTAAACTCTCCTCCTTCTTGCATGTTTCGCTGTCCATAGCGTTCCTTGACAGCTGTCGTTTCTAAGTCACCAATTTGGTGCTACTTGGTCCCAATGGAATTTCCCATTGGGAACCTGCTAGCACTAAGATGCTAACTGGTTAGCAAGATGCTTCCCACAAACCGGCCACAACCAAACCTGCTCATGTGAACAACAATCCCGCCCCCTTGATAATCAACCAATCACAGTCATTTTATTCATTCAAGTGTAAAGTCGGGCACCACTCAAGGGAGAATTCGGAAATGCAACGGTTGGAACGGCCGCTTCCTGCACGACTTTAATCGGGGCCACTTCCTGAGAGGTGAGCCCGGTTGGTGAGCAGCTGCCTTCTGTAACTTTAAGCAACTTCTCTGATCTGAGTAAGATTACAGTTTCTATCAAAATCTGTTTTAATGTCTCCTGTTTATGAAGTGTTATTTAAAGAGTTTTTCCAGAATGATCTGTTTTCAGGAAAAAGAACCGGAGAGATAGACCTTGAAGGTGTAGACACAGAGAGCCGATCTTTAACAGTATCTATGCTTGTTGTTCTTTTCTCTCCATCACCCGTGTTGCTCCAGCGTCCGTTCCAGGTGGTTCTCTCCTCCAGTCAGCGCCATAGATGAGCCTGACGGAGAGATCAGGGCGTTGCAGAGCATTCCTGCTGCTTAGAAATAATTGATGCTGCGTTTCATTGTCAGGTGGAAGGTGACGCTCAGCTTTCTGCTTGGACTGGTTTGCTTTTTAAAACCAGAGCTTAGAAAACAGCATAAAATGAAAACCTTGTTTTATTGACATGCGTCCTCACGGCAGAGCAGAGGTATGAGACGGAAATGTGCAAAGATCCCACCCAGTATGAGGAGGAGGATACTTCTGTATCACCTATGTGTGGAAGTTCTGTACTCCTCTGCTGTCTGGCAGCAGCAGGTCATCCACTAGCTGCACCTTTATTTTAGTAGTTTGGTTTTTTTCTCGATGTGGTGAGAAAGATGAGATGTCCAGATGGTTTACAGAAACAAAGCCACCATGCATTACCTGTGGTGTCAGAGGAAGGACCAATCTCTTCACCTTTCTCTGCACAAAGAGCCTTTTTCTTCCCGACGCATAAAAACCGGACTAAACACGATATCTTTGGCCTGCAACAGGTGATTACAAATACGCTTTCATCGTGTTTTAATGGCTGCAATGTGATCCCAGGGAAAAGCCCTGATCTCACTCTACTTGTTCTACAGTGGGGTCAGGAGCTAATAAGGGTGAGTTTATAATCCTAATAATGAGAGGGAATTATTCTCATTGCTGCAGAGGTCTAAAATGTTAGTATTTATCTTATGAAGAGCAGTTAAGGTTGAACTAGGAGCAGACAGATTAGGAAAAGGTTCCTTTTATAAACAAATATGCAACCAATCTGTTCACATGAAGCTGAATTAAAATGCTTTATTCATTTATTACAATCGCTCTGTTTCATTACTTTCTTTTTATGCCTTATTTCTACAATAAATCTGACACTGGATTCATTAAAATAACTTTAAAAACGTCTAGAATTTATTTTTATTTCTGACTTTCATCTTTATTAATTGCATTTGCAATATAATTTCTGTTCAATAAAACACCATTTTCAAATCGCAGAGGGATTGATTATTAGTCCCACGATATTTAATAAGATTAAGACATTAAATTTCTCCCTCCAGACCTTTAGGTGGCGGTAAAACGCTCAAAGTGGGTTTGTCGTCACACAGAAAGGTGGCGAGTGTAGCAGCTAGCATGCAGATCCATGCATGCGATGGAAATCAAGGCTTATTAACACCGTGGCTACAGTGAAGTCCTGCAGGATGGACTCTGGGGAAGAAACTGAATCCTGGGGGAAACATCTAGAAATTTGGGGTTAGTGCAAAGGAAAAACATTGAAATAAAAACACAAGTTGGATTAAAACTAATCGCAATTTAGATGTTTGGGAAAATAGTTCTAATCTTTATTTATACTTCCCCTTTTTGTTGATATTTACCTTTTTATTATTCAATATTTATTTAGAATTGTTGGAACAGTCTGGTCATATTCAAATTCAAACTTCTGAAAGTTCTTTAAATCTGAAATGATTCCATCTGTTCAATAAATGATCAGTGTTTTTAATTCAGAGTATTTTCATGTGAGTATTGGCACTACCCCAGATTCCACATACTCCGTCAGCGCTCCGCTCCGCCCCGCTGACGTACGTCGTGCGAGGCGCTTGTCTTTCATGGAAATCAATGAGAGCTGTTCCACATCCACCGCTACTCCTCCGCACGTCTCCGTCCACGTACGTCTTCTCCGTCCGTCACCGACAAATTACGGAGCCGAGCTATTTTTTGCTCCGCTCCGGTCCGGCCAGGTCAAGATCCGCAATTGCAATCGCACCAAACAGGAAAAAGAACATCGACAAATTCCGGTTCGTCAAATTAAAATATAGCAGCAACAGATCGGTGACTAGAAATTATAGCACAATTCTTATATATATATAAAAAAAAAAAAAACTAACACCGTTTATTTAAATGATTGGATCCAAACTATTGGTTATTCACCAACGAGGAAGCAGATTTCTCATCTCCATCAAAATATTTATTTTATACCGAGGGACTTAAACTTTAATGAAATCCATTCAAAAGAAACTTCTTATTACAGGAATGAAAAGAGATGCTGAGTTTGGAAGTAGTGAACAAGTTCATTCAAAAAAAAGCAGTTTTGAATTATCCTTATCCCCGTTACAAAAATATCTACAAATATATATATATATATATATGGGCAAAATATATATATATATATATATATATATATATATATATATATATATATATATATATATATAATGCTATTAGAAATGATTTTAATACCATCGACAAGAACCATGAACACAAGTTATTGGTGTACATGAAATATATGAAGGAGCTGTAAAAGCAGAGTTCCATGACTCTAGCATGTATGTAAACACACACACACACATATATACGTATATATATATCCTCTAGCTTTTTCTCCGCCTCGAGCTTCCTTTCCGAACATACGGCTTTATAAACAGTTCCACGCAAATTAATAGCGATATAATATATCTGACGAAATTGTTTTTAGAAGCATTTTTATTAAAGAATCATAAATGCAGCGATAAACATATTTAATTAATTTTAGTGCCAATTAAGGCCTTGATTAAAAAAAGAATTATGAATTGTAATTATTTTTTAATGATCAGCGGAAACCCTTGTTCATCTGGCGCATGCCCTCTACGATCTCCAAGGAACTCAGAGCGGAGCGGGCGGAGCAACAGCGGCGGCTGTAGGCTTTTGCTTTGTGCAGAAGCGGTCTGGGCGCGCCGAGGCAAGAACAGAAGCGCTTGAGGTATGTGGGATTTCGGGGTTACTGGAGAGCATCCATGTTTTGTCCAAGAACACTACTGCCACCTACTGGTTAGTGACATTGTCCGCCACGATGCGGTGTCGGCTGTTGATCAAGTCCCAGTGCTGTATCTGGTGTTTATCTGTGGCGCACTATTATCCCAAGTCATCTTGAAAACATTCTTCTTCAAATGTTGGCTACATATTACGGGTTTTTTCTCTGGCCAGAAGTTCGATGGCAAATCCTCCCTCTTCAAGTTGGCGATCCAACGACCAACCCGTCCGTGGAGGATCAGGAATCAGAAAGGTGGAATCAGTAATTTCTTCAGTAATGCCAGGAGCCGTGCAGCTCCTCCCATGCTCCTGTAGGATCCTGTTTCCAGGCTCAGCCTCATGTGAGACAGATGGAGCGCTACAGAAACCCCGATGCTCCTCATTTTCCTCGCTGTCTCTCTGAGTCACATGATTTCCTCTTTAGTGCTGACTCCAATAAGGCAGACACTCACTTCCTTGTATCTTTAAGCAAAGCTGACTGTCATTCATTCACCCAGACCTTTACTCTGTCGCCACTTAGGAGGAGAGGAGCAGCAAAGGAGCTCAGATCCAAAAGGTATTTCCTTCTGAGGGCTTCATTTCAATCAAAGAAATATCCCTTTGCATTTCATTTGCACTGGAAGTAAATTTAAAAGGTTTTGTTTGCAGATTGAAAAGCCTGATTTTGTCTTTAAATCTCTGATGCAACGCTGTGATAAAGGAATTTAGTCCATAAGTTGGTCTCTAAATGATTTAAGCATTGATCTGGTTTAATGCATTAATGGATCTTAGTATAAATCTGCATCTATCACTTCCCTTTATTTATGGCTGCAGACTGAATGTCTGCAATGAAATAAACATGAAACATTCAAACTTTAAGCAAATACTGCAGCTTAATTCAACACTACTTTATAAATCAAACTTCATAACAGAAGTTTACTGTTTGAAAAAAGAAAAGTACAGTTTGCTCTGTCTCCTAGTAACCTTTGATCCTGAATCTTCTCTATTGTTTTCATATAGACGGGTCATGCAGGTCAACGTTCCAGCTCTGATGAGCAAGGGTCAGGGAGCCGATTGTTATCTCTGTCAGCACCATCGCTGTGGTTAGCTCTTTAATCAGCTGCATCCAATGGCTGCTTTAGTAGGCTGGATAAGGTGGAGTTCAAGGTTCTGCTCGGGTTGCGTCATCAGTACTTATCAGCTATTCTGGTGCAAACTTAAACATGAACTTTGTTTGGATATTAGCAAGAAGGTGATGTTTGAAGCCATTCATGGACTCCTGGTTATTTTTAAGGGTAAATAAATGTTCTAACATTAAGAGCAAAGACTTTAGCTGCAGTTTTTAAAGGGAGGATTTCTGTGTCTCTGTGCTTTAGCCTAAATATTGAACAAAATGACTTTAAAATGTTGAGAAGTCTCCAAAGTTTACTAGTTTACCACAGAGGCTGGAATTAAAGCTTTAACAATTTATTTGAAAGTTGAATTTTCTGCTCCGGTTGTTACTCTGATGCTTCCAGGTCTCTGGTTGACCAAACATCACCAGTTTACCTCGTATCAGGCAGGAGGTCTGGATTCCCTCTGGATCAGGAATCCAAAAAGCCATTTTCCCCTGAATGCAACAGAAAAAAGTCAATTAGAGCCACAGATATCACATGACCTTTTGATTAAAAGACGACTAATTTTAGTTAAATGTCTGCTGAAGGAAATATGTGAGAACTGGAAACACCTAGAATTTTATTCTAGTTCCGTAAAAGTTTAAAAACAATCCTCTGGACTTTGAAGACGTTTCTCTTCCTCTCCAGGAAGCTTTCTCAATTCTAATGTCTGGATCCGCAGTGAGTTTGAGTCTTTATAGACAAATCCTTGTATCCTTTGGAAACGTGCAAATGGAAACCGAAGAATAGGTCGTTTGGTTCCATCGTTAGCCTGTAATACCTGAAACCTGTCTATGATTCTGAGAGTCGGTTGTTAAGGAGGTATTGTATTAGGAGGAGGTATTTTGGAAGCTGGAATCTGAGTCCACCACCTCTGTTTAAAGTTGTTTTTCTTTCTTAACATAGATTGCCTTCCTTCATTTCCCTCTCAAACCACCTGTCTTCTTTGTCCAAAATGTGAACATTCTGGTCCTCAAAAGAATGTCCTTTGGCCTCCATCAGGTGTAGATGTACTGGCAGAGTCTTGTCCAGAGGAGGGCGCTCTTCTGTGTTGGGCCATGTGTCTGTGGAGAGGTTGTTTGGTTTCTCCAATATAAAGATCAGAGCATTCCTCGCTGCACTGAACAGCATAAACCACTCTGCTCATATTGGGTCTGGGGGTTTTATCTTTAGGATGAACTAGCCTCTGTTTAAGGGTTTGGTTTGGCTTGAAATGTTCTGGGATTTAGTGTTTGCAGAAAATCCTCTTCAGCTTTTCAGAGCCTCCTGCAAAATAAGGGATTGGGATGTTTTTGCGTTGAAAGATCTGAGTTCAGAGGACAGATGGAACATCTGAAAAATGACTTTTATAGAGATTTTAGATGAAGAAAACATTTATTCTACTTGTAAAAAACAAACAGTTGTTGTTGACATGAATTTAAAGTAGCGTAGCTTAATATGGCTAACTGAGCGAGCTAAAAGAGGCTAACCTGTTAGCTACAGCTAACCACAGCCCCTTTATATCAGGGTCTAACAGTTACTTTGTTCACCAGAAACTGATTTTTTCTGTTTTTTTCCGATCAGGTAAAACGTAACGTCACCGGCATGAAGCAGTAGCTACAGCAGCAATCCCCTCATTTATTATCAGATTATCAGGAGTTTATTGCATGACTTTACCTGGACTATAGAAATATAACATCTAAAACTTTTCCTGTTAATAAAATCTCTCGTTAGATTGATCCCAACCAGATGAAGCGAATGCTTCATGTGTTTCTGGGAGGGAAACCAAAACTGAAAGGCTTCAAAAATCTCAGAGAAAGAGAAAAACAGAGCTGCTGCATTAATAACAAAAACATTCTTCTCTATTAAAGTTACGTCTATAAACAGCAGTTATGGTTTCTCTTTAAAATCTTGCTGAGCTGTTTGCCAGACATGGATCAGGTCCTTAAGAGGATGATTTTAATTCAACCTTTTCTTTTATTTATTCTTCTGCTGTTTTATTGGAGGTGACTCAGGAGTCTCACTGAAAATAAGTTATGAAAAAAGGGAAGAATTCTTTCTTTATTATTTTAACATATAGAGATGGTTTGAAACCGATCTGTCAGATCTCTAAACACCTTAAAAGATCTTTGCAGCTTTAGTTTTTTTGTCTTTGGACTCCTCACAGTGGCGCCTGTCTTGTCCAAACAGACTCGGATTGTCACGACGAGCCGCTGCAGCAGGCTGTGACTCGGGGACGTGTCCAAGCAGGGCTAGTCACACAGATTAAAGTGGAGAAGATGTCCATGGCATGTTGAAGTAGAGTGGAGATGTCATTTCTGCGCTTCGTCTTGTGAGCCGCGTGTTAAAAGGAACAAACCAGGTCATATTTCATCCGTCCTCAGTTCTAAAATGGGTTCAAGTCCAAGTCGCTGACTATGAGTTTAACACGTTCAGGGGGAGGAAGTGTCAGTGAACAGAGGAACATGCTGTGAAATGAAGATTTAGGCGAAAAGTCACTGCTGTGAGGGAAAACAGAGCATGATGAGCTAGAGAGGCGGGGGGTGGAGTCTGAGCTCCAGGAAGCAGAGAGAGAAACACTCTGAGTGACCTCCTCTGCACCTCCTCCTCCTTCCTCCACCCCTGCAGCAGCCAGTCAACGTCCTCCATCCACCTAAACACGCCACATGCTGCTGAGCTCAGAGATAAGGTTCCCTCTAACCTAAACATCCACTCCTGCTGTTGTGTCTCCCAGGAAGAAGATCTTAGATATTTGGGTCGTTGCATTTATAAGAACACATCCACACACTGAGCGCAGCAAACCCAGCAAATATGGGAAAGCTGCGTTTGGTGAGTCGTGACTGAGGGAAGCGATGGGGGAGGGCTGGTGGGGAGGAGAAGAGAGGCGGGTTCTGATTGGTGTTTGGAGGGGTGGAGAGAGGGAAGCATCTTTTCACAGTAAAGGTGCTCTGCATCACACATCCTGCTTCTGTTTAGTGCAGGGGTGGGCAATTCCAGTTCCTGAGGGCCTGTATCCTCTACCTTTTAGATGTGCCTTAGGTGCAACACACCTGAATCAGATAATTAGGTGATTAAGACGACTCCGGAGGAACTGACTGCATACTGAGGAGGTAACTCAGCTTGATCTAAAAGTTTCAGGATACCGGCCCCCAGGAACTGGAATTGCCCACCCCTGGTTTTAGTTGCTGCTTTCTGTCTGAACGCTGCATCCAAAGCAGAAAGATGCAGCTGTGCTGCCGGTGGGAAAAGCGTTTGCAGACGGTCACATGATGCAGCTGTGCTGCCGGTGGGAAGGCGGGACGGTCACCATGATACGCTTAATGCTGCGGTGGAAAGCGTTTGCAGACGGTCACATGATGCAGCTGTGCTGCCGGTGGGAAGGCGTTTGCAGACGGTCACATGATGCAGCTGTGCTGCGAGCGGGAAAGGCTTTGCAGAATGGTCAATGATGCAGCTGTGCTGCTGGTGGGAAAGGTGTTTGCAGATGGTCAATGATGCAGCTGTGCTGCCGGTGGAAGAAGCGTTTGCAGAGCCGGTCACATGATGCAGCTGTGCTGCGGGGTGGGAAGGCGCTTGCAGGCGGTCACATGATGCAGCTGTGCTGCCGGTGGGAAGGCGTTTGCAGATCGGTCACATGATGCAGCTGTTGCTGCCGTGAAGAAAAGCGTTTGCAAGATCGGTCACATGATGCAGCTGTGCTGCCGGTGGGGAAAAGCGTTTGCAAACCCGGTCACATGATGCAGCTGTGCTGCCGGTGAGAAAAGCGTTTACGGACGGTCAATGATGCAGCTGTGCTTTACCGGGCGGAGAGAAAAGCGTTTGCAGGCGGTCACATGATGCGCTGTGCTGCGGTGGAAGGCGTTTGTAGGCGGTCAATGATGCAGCTGCTGCCGGTGGGAAGGCTGTGATGCAGCTGTGCGGTGGGGAAAAACGCTTTGCAGATGGTCAATGATGCAGCTGTGCTGCCGGGTGGGAAGGCGTTTGCAGATGTATCAATGATGGTAGCTGTGCTGCCGGTGGGAAGGCGTTTGCAGATGGTCAATGATGCAGCTGTGCTGCCGGTGGGAAGGCGTCTGGCAGATGGTCAATGATGCAGCTGTGCTGCGGGTGGGAAGGCGTTTGCAGATGGTCAATGATGCAGCTGTGCTGCTGGTGGGAAAGGCGTTTGCAGATGGTCAATGATGCAGCTGTGCTGCCGGTGGGAAGGCGTTGCAGATGGTCACATACGATGCAGCTGTGCTGCCGGCAGGAAGGCGTTTGCAGATGGTCAATGATGCAGCTGTGCTGCCCGGTGGGGAAAAGCGTTTTGCAGTGCGGTCACATGATGCAGCTGTGCTGCCCGATGGAAGGCGTTTGCAGGCGGTCACATGATGAAGCTGGTACTGCCGCGGGAAGAAGCGTTTGCAGGCGGTCACATGATGCAGCTGTGCTGCCTTACCCGGAAGGCGTTTGCAGACGGTCACATGATGCAGCTGTGCTTAAACCCGCGGTGGGAAAGGCGTTTGCAGAGCGGTCACATGATGCAGCTGTGCTGCCGGTGGAAGGCGTTTGCAGGTGGTCAATGATGCAGCTGTGCTGCCAGGTGGGAAAAGCGTTTGCAGATGGTCAATGATGCAGCTGTGCTGCCTGCTGGTGGGAAGAGCGTTTTGCAGACGGTGCACATGGATGCAGCTGTGCTGCTGAGGGTACGGGAAGGCGTTTGCGAGCGGGTCAATGATGCAGCTGTGCTTGCGCCGGCCGGGAAAAGCGTTTGCAGATGGTCAATGATGCAGCTGTGCTGCGGGTGGGAAGGCGTTTGCAGATGGTCAATGATGCAGCTGTGCTGCATCATGGGAAAGGCGTTTGCAGACGGTCAATGATGCAGCTGTGCTGCTGGTGGGAAGGCGTTTGCAGACGGTCACATGATGCAGCTGTGCTGCCGGTGGGAAGACGCGTTTGCAGATGGTCAATGATGCAGCTGTGCTGCCGGTGGGAAGGCGTTTGCAGATGGTCAATGATGCAGCTGTGCTGCCGGTGGGAAGGCGTTTTGCAGATGGTCAATGATGCAGCTGTGCTGCCGGTGGGAAGGCGTTTGCAGATGGTCAATGATGCAGCTGTGCTGCTGGTGGGAAAAGCGTTTGCAGATGGTTTTTATGATGCAGCTGCGGCGCTGCTGGTGGGACAGAAGCTTTGCAAGATGGTCATGTGATGATGCAGCTGTGGGAGTTGCCAACGTTTGGATGGAAGGCGCTGTTGCAGTATTCAGCTTACTTACCACATGATGCAGCTGTGCTGCGGTGGAAAAACGCTTTGCAGACTAGCGTGTCACGATGCATGCAGCTGTGCTGCCGGTGGGAAAGAAGGCGTTTGCAGATGGTCAATGATGCAGCACAGCTGCATCGTGGGGGCGTTTGCAGACGGTCACATGATGCAGCTGTGCTGCCGGTGGGAAGGCGCTTTGCAGATGGTCAATGATGCAGCTGTGCTGCCTTGCTGGTGGGAAGGCGTTGCAGGCGGTCCACATGATGCAGCTGTGCTGCCGGCAGGAAACAGCGTTTTTGACGGTCCACCGATGCAGCTGTGCTGCTGGTGGGAAAAGCGCTTGCAGAGCGGTCACATGATGCAGCTGTGCTGCCGCGGACAGGAAGGCGTTTGCAGATGGTCAATGATGCAGCTGTGCTGCCGGGGGGAAGGCGTTTGCAGATGGTCAATGATGCAGCTGTGCTGCTGGTGGGAAGGCGTTTGCAGAGCGGTCACATGATGCAGCTGTGCTGCCGGTGGGAAGGCGTTTGCAGACGGTCACATGATGCAGCTGTGCTGCCGGCGGGAAAGCGTTTGCAGACGGTCACATGATGCAGCTGTGCTGCCGGTTGGGAAGGCGTTTGCAGAGCGGTCACATGATGCAGCTGTGCTGCCGGTGGAAAGGAAGCGCGTTTGCAGAGCGGTCACATGTCTGCAGCTGTGCTGCTGGTGGGGAAAAGCGTTTGCAGACGGTCACATGATGCAGCTGTGCTGCCCGATGGGGAAGGCGTTTGCTGAGCGGTCACATGCTGGCACTGCTTACACCTGGTGCGGAGGAAAAAGCGTTTGCAGATGGTCAGCTGATGGCCCAGAGCTGGACTGGAGGGCGTGTGGGCCTCCCTACTGAAGCCCCCAGCGACCCGACCCGGATAAGAGGAAGAAGATGGATGGATGGATGGATGGATGGATGGATGGATGGATGGATGGATGGATGGATGGATGAATCACGTTTAATTGTTTCAGCCTTAGTCGATTGTTTTCTCTTCTGACGCATTTCTAAGGGATCTAGATCTGCTCAGAAAGGGACCAAAGATGTGAATTAGCAATATTCTGCACTATGCAACAAAAAGTGACATTAATGCTGGAACTGGACACTGTCCCTTAATTAAAATGGTTTATAGACTAAAAATGAACCTCTTTATTTTATTAAGTTTCTCTAGTGAAGGCTAAGTTATTATAGGGCCAATATATTTGAACACCTCTATATCATCTGCAGCAACTCAGTATAAAATTAAAATAGCAAAGACGATAGTGGCAGCTAAAAAGGCGATTACCAGAAAATAGTTAAAAAGTGACCCCACACCTGACGCAGTGGATTTTAATAGTAGAGTAAATCTTCACGATGGAGGAAATGACCTACCACCTAAGGATCAAGTACACTGAAAGAACAGTGGAGGAAAAGGTTTTATTCCACAAATCGGAAAAGACTGACCCTCAATAATACTGGAACGACAGATAAACCTTTTTTAAGACTTGTGTGACCCCCCCACATTCACTAAACTCCGACTCTATTATACCTTTGCTGTATTTTTATCGCCCTTCTCTGTTCACATTCCTTTTTTGTTTTTTATTTAATGCAAAATTGAAAAATACTAAATAAAATTTTAAAAACAAAAATTTAAAAAAGTTTAAAAATCAAAAAATTCTGATCTTTGGTTTGCTAGTGATGCTATAATGAAGTAAACTGCTTCCTGTTTTTCTGTCACAGACTTGCTTGAAGTACCAGCAGCCTGATTAACTGGGAAAACGAGGAGCGCTGCAGGTTATCTCCGTTAGAACAACCAACCATTAGAAAGCAGCAGCTCCAGGGTGATCCGCTGACCGACGGGTTTCACTGCGATCAATGGCTGATAAACAGATCAGGTAAAGATGGATAAGAATCACCATTATTTAAGAAAAAGAAAAGATTTTTCACTGGAGGCTTTTTTTTCCTTTCGTGCAGTTTGCCTGCCAAATTGATCAATGGAGGGATTGCTGGGATCGTTGGAGTAACCTGCGTGTTTCCCATTGACCTGGCGAAGACTCGCCTGCAGAACCAGCAGAATGGATCCCGCCTTTATACCAGCATGTACTGTAGAAAACTAATCCCAGCAGAATTTATGCTTATTTCTGTTCTTTCCACTCGTTTAACAGCACTTTGTTTGGCTTTCTGCAGGTCAGACTGCCTTATTAAAACGATTCGCTCTGAGGGTTATTTTGGGATGTACAGAGGTAAGTAGACAGATTTTGCCTTGAAAGGTGGAAATCGCCGTCTTCCCTCATGGCTCTCTGTCCGTTTGATCCTCCAGGAGCTGCGGTGAACCTAACCCTAGTCACTCCAGAGAAGGCCATCAAATTGGCTGCTAACGACTTCTTCAGGCACCACCTCTCCAAGGACGGGTGAGGCAGACCTTCCGCTCACCCACTGCTCTAGTTCTATGGAGTCAGAAACGGGTGAAAGTTCGCCTGATAAACCAGATTAAACGGGAGATTAAATGTGTCATTTAGTCTGGCCCTGATGAATGAGACATCGGAAGATTGTTGATGAGATCAACCATGTCTGTTCCTATTGGCCAACGCACCAATGAGCGCCACTGACTGTGACGTAGGAAGCTGGTGGGGGGGAGTGTAAACAAACAGCCTGTCGGTTAAACGGCGAATACGTCCTTCTCCAAAATGAACGAGCGTAGAGCCGCTTCCTGCTCACGTTTCAACGGAAACCCAAAGTCTGATCCTTCCAGAACTGATTCTAAAGCTGAGTCAGACCAGAACTGGTCACTAGTTGCTGCCATCTTCCTGGTTGTGCTTTTCCAGCGTCCTGCAGCTTTGTCAACCTGCCCTCAAAACCCCGCCCACTTTGCATCCAGAAATTCAAGACACATCTCTGCGTTGTGATTGGCCGGCCAGTTCTAGGGCCACAAACATCCATTTATTTGGAAATAAAGACTCCAATTATCTCCAAGAACCGTATCCTCCCAAATAACAATAAAACCTCCAAAATAATCCGATAGTTCTCAGGGTTTCAATGTGTTTTCATAAACTTTTGATCTCTTAACATCCACCTCAGTTTGGGTAATCCTCACTTATTCTGCAAACCCAAACGAAAAAGCAAATAAATGAGGAACTGTGAGCCCAAATCACACATGCAATACATTATTTGAAGCTAACACTCTCTAGTTTCTAATTATATAAATTAAAATTGGGTGAGTAGAACACAGACCAGCCTGCATCGGTTCAAACATGACTCAAAGTTTTTTTTTTTATTCTCATCCATCCTCCATCCATCCATCCACAGGGAGAACATGCAAACTCTTTGCAAACTCTCTGCAGAAAGATCCCAGGCCAGGAATCAAACCTGCAACCTTCTTGCTGCAAGGCGGCAGTGCTACCCACTGTTCTACCGCGCAGCTAATAGCTAATGTGGTGTTGATCAGGTAGTTGGCCAATCCAGCTCATTGCCTCTGAGGGGGTTTAAACATGTCTTGGTTCCTTTAGCTGCAGTGGAAAATGACTTTATGTCTCCATAAAGCTGCATGAAATGTTCAGAACCTCAGTGGGAAAACGTCAGCAGAAGAAACGGCTCCATCAATCCTCACTGCTGAGGTTCAGTGAACATTTGCTAACGTCTGCAGCTCAGTCGCTCATTAGCGCGTCACACCATGACTTAGCTCACTGTCCTCTCCTCCTCTGGGATACTAGGCTGGAGCCATGATCATCACTGGAAATAACAGCTTGAAATATTTTTTTATATAGGAAATAAATCTGTACAATATATTAGTTTAACTCTTAAAAATTAGAGGCTGGGCGTGCAGGTGGCGCAGCGGTTAGCGCATCCAACCCGTGTATGGAGGCCTTAGTGGACCCGGTTTGAAATCCGACCTGTGGTCCTTTGCTGCATGTCTCTCTCTCTCTCTCATCCCCCCTTTCCTGTCAGCCTGCTGTCGAAAAAACGAGCCACTAGTGCCGTAAAAACTCAGCAGCTTTTCTTTTTATTTCTTTTTCATTATCTTTTTATTTTTGATTCATTCCAGCTGATTATTCTGCAGGACTTTGTTTGTTCTGTCTCATGTGATCCAAGTAACAGAAATCTAAAGTACCGTAATCTTCGGACTATAAGCCGCAACTTTTTCCCTATTTTTCGACCTTGAGGCTTTTATAACAATGGGGCTTATCTATGGACTTTTACAGCTAACGGGCATTAGGGTAATACCTAAATCTATTCATTTTACCATCCACCATGTTCACGTCACATTTGCTTCAACACACAAGTACGGTAGCGGTGTGCACGTGCGATGCGGAGGTCCTCCGGAAGCAGACTTCTACCGCCAGTGGTACGAGACAGAACGACAGCGAGAAAGACGCACATTGCGAGCGCAAGACAGTTTGTGTGAAGCCCTCATTATAGAAAACAAACGTACCGGTAGAAATAATAAATAGGAGCTTCCCCAAACAGCTGCCTCTTTCCCGACAATCCTCTCTGTGCACGAACCATATGGTAATTATACATAAAAAACCTGCGGCTTATATTCAGGTGCGGCTAATAGTCCGAAAATGACGGTAAAGCTTCTGTCACACCCTGTGACTATTTAGACCAGCATATATGCCTGAAGTAAGAAAAATCTTTCAAAAACTCTGGCATATGTTGGATAAGTTATGGTGGGTACGTTTTATATAAGTTATGAGAACGCTGAAACATGCTGGAACACGCTGACATACGGCGAGTACGTCAAGAAATCCCAGGATGCCAGAATCTCCCTCTGGCGTCTGCCATCCGTGGTCCATCAGTTCCAGGTCAGTTATCTGATGGTCGACATCCGTTCAGCATCAGTTCCTCATCAGTCGTGGCGTCTAGCTGATCCTAAACTTCTGCGTAACTTATCCAGAACTTCTCTCCAACATATCAGCGTATCTGCCGTGTTCCAGACGAGCGCTGAACGTGTTTCTAACTTCCAGCTACTGTATAATGGCGTATTGGCAGCGTTTTGGTATAAAAAACCTTCTTTCTTTATTTTTCTTTTTATTTATTATTTATATATATTATTTATATTTTATTTTGGCGAGCGTGTAAACAGCAGCTAGGTTAATACCGCCATCAAATAAATCTCTTTCTGCAGTCCGGGCGCCTCCAGGCGCATCGCTGCCCCCCTCAGGACACTGTGCATCGTTTCCTGGGCATCACGCTGCCGTTCGTTATGCAGAAGTTAGGCTGTGGTTGGACAGAAACTCTGGACTCGTTATGAATCCTCTATGTTTACGCTCAGAATAGAAAGAATCCATAGAAATTCAGCGTCTGCCAGAGTTTTAGGAGATTCTGGGACGTCAGGCAGACGCTGGATAAATCAGCGAGGTGGGACAGGAGCCTTAGGTGAAGCATGCAGAGCACTATAGTATCACCACTGATGGTGATGCAGCAGCACTGTTATCTGAGGTCTGGTTACCGGGTAACGTTTGATGCTTTCAGGTCACAATCATTAGCAGCAATCATCTGGTTTAACTGAAAGCAAGAAGCTGTTGTTCACCCCAGAAAGCTGCATGCACCGATAGCCCCCCCACCCCACCCCACCCGCCAGGACATCTACCTCAGTCACCATGGAAACAAACATGCAGGCTGATAAATGATTGACCCATGCTGTCCCACTGGCTCTCCTCCTTGTGAATTATTAATCTGTTCCCGACGCGTTGATGGAGAAGACAAAGACTAGCATCGCTGCTGTGCACATTTTATTTTATTTTATTTTATTTTATTCTTCATAGGTGGTAATAAATAACTAATGTTCTGGATCTTGATCTTTTTCTCTCCTCCATCAGAAAACTGACTCTGGTCAAAGAGATGCTGGCTGGCTGCGGCGCCGGTACCTGCCAGGTAAGTGGCTTTAAATGCACCCTACCTACTACTGACTTCAGCTCACTGCTGCTCACCTGGGCTGCTCACCTGGGCTGCTCACCTGGGCTGCTCACCTGTTCAGCTCACCTGAACAGCTCACCTGTTCAGCTCACCTGGGCAGCTCACCTGGGCAGCTCACCTGGGCAGCTCACCTGGGCTGCTCACCTGGGCAGACCTGGGCAGCTCACCTGGGCTGCTCACCTGAACAGCTCACCTGTTCAGCTCACCTGGGCAGCTCACCTGGGCTCACCTGGGCTGCTCACCTGGGCTGCTCACCTGGGCTGCTCACCTGGGCAGCTCACCTGGGCAGCTCACCTGGGCTGCTCACCTGGGCTGCTCACCTGGGCAGCTCACCTGGGCTGGGGCAGCTCACCTGGGCTGCTCACCTGGGCAGCTCACCTGCACCCTACCTACTACTGCTCACCTTCAGCTCACCTGGGCTGCTCACCTGCTCACCTGGGCTGCTCACCTGGGCAGCTCACCTGCTCACCTGGGCTGCTCACCTGGGCTGCTCACCTGGGCAGCTCACCTGGGCAGCTCACCTGGGCAGCTGTCTATGCAGGTGTAATCAGCCTCAGTCATGTTAACTTGGGCCACAGTGGTCAGAGAAACGGGTTCAGTCTGTAGAGGCTGTGATCTGATCTGATAGTGAGCAGAAATGTTCTAGTGAGCGATCTCCAGTCACTGCGGAGCGGAGCGCTGAGCGGGAGGAGACACACGGCCAGCTGCGTAGATATATGTGATCAGATAGGAGGCGATGGGCGAGCGCCGGCCATGTGTGGCGAGCGAGCGAGTCCGATGGAAACGCTTCTCATTAATGAGGGCAAAGACTGGAAGCCTTAGAGCTGTGATTAGATGAAGTGCAGCAGATCTAGGATTAGGATTGCAGCTGAGAACATGGTCATCTCAGCCTTAATCTAGTTAACTAGTTTCTATAGTGTAGCTGCAGGGAAGGCGCCATTAAGCCATGAATGCCAGTAGATCCACACCTGAGACGCGCTCCTCCAGTCTCACTCAGGATGGAGCAGAATTTAGGTTCATAGAAATGATGAAACTATTAATCAGATTAGTGATCAATCATTAACTGGAGTATAGAGACTGTAAAACCTGCCTGTAGCTGACAGAGCGACCCGATAGAGCAGCAATTATTCAGAGATTATTAAAAAACATATAAACATTTTGCATTTAAGATAAAAAGATGTTTCCGTCTGTCAATGTGCTCTCTAAAGTTTTAGTTTCACCTGCTTTAATTTTGTAAAAATACTTTTTGCAGCTAACCATTATTTTCAGCGGAACCTTTGGCAATCTGATTATTAATTAAACGAGACGTTAATCGATTAGAAAAATAATAATTAGCTGCATCCCCAGAAGAAATGGGGCATTTAAACCCCTTCATGTTATAATCTAGGTTCTTATCTAGTAAAGTTTTATTTTAAATAAAATGCTTTACATATAAAATGAAATGATAAAGTGATACTCCTTCATAAAATCAAGTTTACTCTGTTGTCTTAATATTTTACCTTATTCATCTAAATACAGCTGTTTTTCTAGATGGGGTGAAGTTTTAAAAAAAAGTTTAAAATAAGTTCATATCTGAAAATCATGTTCAATATAGAAACATTTTTAATCGTTTAATCTATCGTTTAGAAAATCAAACCAACTAAAAACCTTCCAAAAAGAACTAGCAGGCAGGGAGAGAAATACAGCAAAGATGCTCAGAGATACTCTGAGACTAAATGTCCTCAGATCAGATGGATCAGAACATCTGCCTTAAAATGATGGAGAGGTTTGCAGTTTCTCCACCAGCGGTGCAGGGAGCACCGCTGGTGGAGAAACTGTTATTCCTGTCAGATGAGACCAGAATATCATCTTCTGACACGTGGGCCAAACCCTGCAGGAGAAAAAGGAAAACAAACCTGAACACATAACCCCCCCCCCTTATAAATACAGTGGCGTTAAAGGAAAAGTCCGTCCGAAGAAATTGATCAGATTGAAAAGCCCCGTCTGAGGCTCCAGGACTCCAGATTCAGAGTCACAAACAGCTGAAACAGAAAGGAACCGTTTCAGGAGAGAATCACCACCGTGGATCAACAACTCCATCATTTAAAGATCTGCATGAAGGACAAGAGAGGGTTTAGAGTGGCCTAGTCAAAGTCTACACTGAAATCAAGCCTTCAGTTCAGAATGTTTTCAAGATGACTTGGATAATAGCGCGTTGAGACAAGCTAAATCAATGGACTGAGACAAACACAACAGAAGTACTTCACCATTGCACTATAGTGGACAATGCCCATGCAACTGGATGCTGGAATACATGACCACCTTTCTGATTCCTGATCCTCCCGCGTGTTACAATGGATCACTTGAAGAGGGAGGATTTGCCAGTAACTTCTGGTAATATGTAGCCAACATTTGGAAGAAGAATGTTTTCAAGATGACTTGGATAATAGCGTTTGACAAACACCAGATACAGCACTGACTTGATCAACAGCGATACCGCACCGTGACAATGTCACTAACCAGTAGGTGGCAGTAGTGTTCTTTGACAAACATGGATGCCTCCAGTAAAGCACATTCACATGAAAAACACTCTGATTAAAAACATTTATTGAACAGGATGGAATCATTTCAGATTTAAAGAACTTTCAGAAGTTTGGATTCTGAATATGAGCGACTTTTCCTTTAAAGATGCAGTTAAATCCAGAACAGGCTTGTTTAGACCAACTAACCCAAACTCCAGTCTCTGATCAAAGTCCAGACCTGCCAGAGATTAACTCCATATCTCCTTTTCCTTTATAACAATGAGCTCCTCCGTACTAAAACCTCAATAACTTGATCAGTTTGATTCCAACGTGGCAAAATGTTGAAAAGTTAAACTAGCAAATCAGTCATAAAAAACAGTGGATGTTGTTTGACTTCATTTATTTCCTGCTTCCTCTACAGGTCGTCATAACGACTCCTATGGAGATGCTGAAAATCCAGCTGCAGGATGCTGGCAGGCTGGGTAAGAGTCTGAAGTCTGATGGGCAATGAGCGCCCTCATGTGGTGATGCTAGAGATTACAGCTTCTGCTTGCATTGGATAATAATGAGGTCAGAGTTTTTGTTTTTGCTGTAATCAGCATTATTTCTCCTGATGGACTTTAGCCGCTCAGAGGAAGCTCATGCCGGAAACGGTGGCGGCGGGAAGCGTGGAGCTAAAGTCTCCCACAGCCATGCAGATCACCAGACAGTTACTGAGGGAAAAGGGCATCGCTGGACTCTATAAGGGCCTGGGGGCCACGCTGCTCAGGTACAGCAGTTCAATGTTCTAACGCAGTGGTTGGTCTCCTCTGCTGAGGTCTGACTGTTTTGTTTCCTGGTGATCAGGGACGTCCCTTTCTCCATCATCTATTTCCCTCTCTTTGCCAATCTGAATAACCTGGGGAAGAAAGGCGGCGAAGGCCCCGCTCCTTTCTACGTGTCGTTCGTGTCGGGCTGCGTCGCCGGGAGCACAGCAGCCGTCGCTGTCAACCCCGTCGATGGTGAGCCGCAGCGTTTTAGATTCTCCTTCAGAAAAACACCCTAAATAAACGCTAACCTGAGCTTTTTTACGCGCAGTAATAAAGACCAGACTGCAGTCGCTGAACCGAGCGAGCACAGAAGACACGTACTCCGGAGTGGCGGACTGCATCAGGTGACCTGGCGATGTCTGAAGTCTTTCTCCTGATCTCTGCAGGCTGGTTATTCACACTGCGTCTGTGTTCTGGTGGATTTCTGTGCTTTTCAGGAAGATCCTGCGTAACGAGGGTCCGTCTGCGTTCCTGAAGGGAGCCTACTGCCGCGCTCTGGTCATCGCTCCTCTCTTTGGGATCGCCCAGGTCGTGTACTTCCTGGGCGTGGGCGAATATATCCTCAGCTTCCTGCCTAAAAAAGACAACTGAGTGGGAACGTCTGTTCTGCCTTTCCTCCCACGATGCATCACTTCAGCTCCATCATCTCCATCCGATTCTTAGACACCATTTTTTATTTTGTTTTTGTTGGATTGAATGTTTAAAAAGTTCAGAAGGGAGCTTTTATTTTGCCAAGATGCCTGAGGCAGCGCGCACAGTTCCAGTCGGCGGCGCCGCCACGGCGCCACGGCGGAGATCAGAGGTCTGTAGTTAGAAGATTTAATTCACTTTTTAATATGATTGTCAGATTTAGCAGATTAGACGTCCCGCCCTTAGCTGTTGCAGCTCTTCAGTAATGATCGGTTAACCTGTGAGCATCAGAACATCACTGGGTTCCCAGTTTCCCACTAAATAGAACCATAAGATCCAGTCTGCATGTTTAGGAGAGACGGACCAGAATCAGGTCCTCATGGTTTCACAGCCTGCTGGAAAATATCTGGGTTAGACTTCAAAAAAACACATTTTTATTTATTTGAAACTTGTAAATCCTGCTAAAATAATACCAAATGATTTAGGAAATCAAAGATTTTTCTGTTTCAATTTTAAGTAATAGACTTAATTAATTAGAATGTATAGACTTATACATAATCAAACGATTTTAGCTTCTTACTGTGAAAAACATGAAATATTTGTGATTCTGTTGCTTCGAGCCAAACAAGATAAAGTAGATAAAGTATCAGCTGGTTGATTACTTAGATTGGGTCACTAGTCTGCTTCACAGGCTCACCAAAGAGTTAAAAGGAGCAGCAGAAAGTTTTAGAGGTTTTCTTTCAGCCTGTTGACCCACAGCATGAATAAAACTTTAGTCAGTTTTAAGCTCTGACTTTTTAAAACCGAGGTAATACCTGGATTTATCTAATCCGGAGTTTAACGGAATACTTAGGAAATAAAGGCTAATAGACCTTTATGTAAGGAGAGAATGTGAAGCAGCTGATTTTATTGCAGGGCGGCGTGTGGAAGTGATTCCAGCGAATCCGCTTCCTCCCCGTTCACCTGAAGCTTTGCTTGTTTTGCTTTTTAAAGAGATCTAGTTTCATCTGATATGAAGCAGAAGCACAATGGCTCCACAGTTTGGCCTCAGAACAACGTTTGTTTTTTGTTCTCACAGCTTTTGAACGATGAGAACTGTTGCAGGAAAGTCGATCATTCTGAGGTTTGCTTTGCAGCTTCAATCACATTCGTTTTTAGTTTTAATGATCAGAGAGCACTTTGTGACGCCTTCAGGGGCCGTCGGCCATTATGGAAATCCTTCCTCTCTCCTTAGAAACGGACGTGTGAATTATTTTCTGGCTTTTGTTCCCGGTTGCGTCCAAACTTGCGTTCAGTGGCAGAATCCAAAGAGCTGAAGGAAAAGTGTCTCGTTGCCGTTTGATTCGGACCAAACATATCCGCTTCTTTGCTTTAGAGGTTCGCTTTAAGCCGCCGCGCTGTCGTATCTTGTTTATGCGTCTCTGCGGCTCGCTGCCATTGGTGAAGGTGACTCTGCCGAGCGCTGACCTTACATTCCCTCCTCGCTCCCGTCGCTCAGACAGACGTTCAGTTGCTGCACATCTGATGCAACTTTTTCATTGTGATATCATTTGTGGGGGTGAGCTTTATTTATAGATATTCCCTCCTAGAAGCAGTATAGCGTATCTATTTGTGTTTTGTATTGTCTGCTTTGTTTTCTGTATTGTACATATGCAAATGAAATGAACCTTGTTTTAGAGTTGATTGTTTTTTTGTTGTAAATGACGGCTTATTTGCACACCTACCTCCATCGCCCCCTTCAGTTCTTATTGTGGTGATTTAATGTGAAGATTTGGGTCAAATGAAGGAACATCAGACAGATTTCTTTTGTTTTTATAACTTTTTGCCAAGAGGAACTAGTTGATCTTTAGATTGCTTTTCTTTGGAGGTGCCATTGCTCCCAGTTTAAGCATAGGACCAAATGGAGGATCTACCAGCTGATAGACGAGCTGCTTTCAGCAAATGACATAAAGATCCCAGATGCAGCCTGACTGAGGTTTGCAGACTGTTGTGTTTTTATGTGCTGATGATTCTTTCAGGAGGTTGCTGCAATATGGCGGCTCTTAACCCGAGGCGCTGCTGCTTGAATCACTCGCAGACTGACCTCAGCCTTTTTCTACGTCTTACTGAAACTGAAAGCCATAATTATGAGGAAGTATGAGGGAAGAGAAAAGGGCAAACAGACACTTCAAATGTTATCAACCCAATAAATGGACGTTATTAGCGGCTCTCAGTCCCAGAAAATGGCTTTAGATTGGCTCAGTAGGTTTTTATCCTAAAGCAATTCCTCTTTTACCTCCAGGATTAATTGATATATTTATCTAGAATCTGAACATAATTTTAGAAGTTTTTCATCTATTGTAAAAAAAAAAAAAAGTTGATATGTCGCTCATATCGAACAATATATTCTGTCAACTGAGTGGTTTTAAACGTCTCCTTAAATCTGTGTGACTGAAACGTGTGGAATTCACTGGAAGGAAAGATTTAAAACGGCTTTTTAAAAAGAATCTATGCGTCAATAAAGCAGATAAAAAGTATAAAGCAGGTAAATAGAAAGTAAAACTTTTTTTTTTTTGACAGTAGGCTGACAGGAAGCAGGGGGGGGAGGGAGACATGCAGGAAAGGAGCACAGGTTGGATTTAAGCCCAGGTGGAAGCTGCGGCTGAGGACTGAGGCCTCCGTGCGTGCGTCATGCGCGCTAACCCCTGCACGCTAACCCTGCTGCGCCGCCTGCACGCTAACCCCTGCGCCGTCTGCACGCCTATAGAAAGTAAAACTGATCGTTTCAGATGTTATCAACCATAAGCTGCATATTATCAGCCATTAGAAACCTTCTAGAAGGTAGAGGAGTCGCAGCCTGGAGCCATTCTATGGGACTGATAACCGCTAATAATCAAAATAGACCCGTTGACTCATTAAACTGGGCTTTATTATTATTTTATTTTATCTGTTTAGTTCTGGACAGAAGTTTACGTGAAATTAAAGGCCTCAATTTAATTAAACCTTTCCAACGGTTTAGAGATGATACTGTGCTTAGGTTTATATCTACTGGAGATGCTGAAACACACTGGCAGCCAAACATCCCCTCTGCATGACGCTGCCACCACCGTGCCTGGCAGGTCTGGGTTCCATCTGAGAGGTCTCAGCCTGATGCCTCTAAACGCTCTTTTTAGGACTGAACTAAAACTTTAGGACGGCCCTGCTGGATCTATTGGAGGTCTGAGAAATGTTGTCGTGTTTTAGCGGTTCTGGTCGGAGCGTCGGTCAGAAATCACAGCTGGAAGTTTGTTTATGGCCTCAGAAAACATGTGACTGAAGTTCAACCTGCTACAAAACTTTAATCTAAATGTTCAATAGCTGATCTGTTAATCAGCATTTAATTATAATTCTAACCACAGATAATTTGCAAAAATATATATACTGCAGATTCTCAGTCATCCAGGTCAGTCGTTCCAAAAAAGTTAAAAAACAAACTTTGTTTCCAAGTTTGAAGGCGTTTCTCTTCCATCCAGGAAGATTTTTCAATCAAAATGTCAGAAATAGCGTTTAGTTCAGGTTTTATCCAGCAGCCCAACAAAGCCTGGTTTTAGTTTAGAAAAGCATGCAAATAGAAGCGGATGAGCGGGTCCCCCCTTTGGAATGGGGGTCGGATTTGGCTTCGTTACAGGAGAAAAGAAGACCTCACCTTCAGCCAGGCCAACTATTCCCCCTAACGACCCCCCTTTCAGAGACATAGACAGGTATGGGGGCATTTGCGGGCTAACAAAGTAAAGCCAAGCGACCCCCATTCCAGGGGGACCGTTCATCCGTTTCTATTTGCATGTTTTCTAAGCTAAGGCTTTGTTGGGCTGCTGGATAAAACTGGAACTCTTAAGCGGCTATTTCTGGACATTTAGATCTAAAATAATTTTCCCACAGAATGAAGAGAAACGATCTTCAAACTTTCACCCTCAAGATCAGTGGATTGATTTTAACTTTTAGGGAAAACTAGTTTATGTTTTAAGCATCACTGAAGTTGTATTATCATCATGTTTCCAATGACTGATTAAAAGTCAGAAAGCCTTTAATGTGAACTTCTGTCCAGTTCCTGATTGTTTCTGCTCTAATGTTCATTATTTTTCTGCCTGGTTTGGTTATAAAACCTCCTGCTTCTCCCTCTTTAGATCCTTTCCTCTTGAACGTCTCTTTGTTCTTTTGTTTTCACTCAGCTGTGAGTGTTTTGGCTTTCACTCACCTCGTGCTTTCGGTTGTGTACGTGTGCGTAAGTGTGTGACGGTGAAGTGCAGTGGTTAAAGTGTAGTTGTCAGGACGCCATGTTTTCTCCTCTTCCTCCTTCTGTCTGTGTTGTTTTTTTATTTTGTGGCGATCGTCTGCCATCTGCTCCATCCTGCTGGGATGTTTGCTGAGGAACTTTTAAAAATGTACGATTTGGAGTTTATACAATCAAAAACTGAAGCACAAGAGATTATTAGGCCTAAAATAGCCTGTTTCTCTCTCAATATTCCACATGCTGGTTTTTAGAACATGAATGAAACTGATTCTATTTCTTTAAATCTTCTCAACATCTTTTCTGAATCACGTTTACCTGCAGTGCTGCTCAGAACTTTATGTGCATCAACTGAATCTTTAAAGATTAACTCTGGACTTTTAATTTGAAACCAAATAGATTGATAAAAGGAAGTTAATGAATTTTAAAACCAAGATTTGGCTGCACAGTTTGAATTTAATGGGGCTTATTTCTCCTAATTGGGAAATTTCTTAAATTTGGACTAAAAATCATTTTTTTACAGGATTGGATTCAATCAGACCAACATAAAAAGAAAGAAAACATCTATTTAATTCATAAATATCTCCATAAAGGTTCCTTTATTCCGTCTTTAGAATATAGATCTGATTGAGTGAATATGATTCTTTATATCAGTCATATTTTATTGGTTTTATATTTTGATCACTGAACAAGTTTCTACTTTAAAAATGTTTTTTAAGTGGATGTTTTCACAGAACCGAATGATAGAGGAGGTTTTATTTTAAGGTGATATTTTTTCCAAACCCCAGAATGTGTTTCATTTTTTAGCACCTGATGCTGAAACGATAAAGACCAAAAAATCAGTTTTCAAAAGTTTGATTCAACTTTGTAGAATCTGATAAATGCAAAACTAATTCCTTCCTAATGATGCAAACTTACTCTCTCATCTATTATGCATGGTGTTGGCAGCATCATCCTGTGGGTCTATTTTCCTTCCATAGCATCAGTGTCGTACAAAATTAGCAGTTATTCACCTTTATTATAAATTGTTTAGATGTTTGAAATTTAAGAATAACGAGATTCTAACAGAATATTGATCTAATAGAAACTGGATCTTTTTTAAATCAAAGATCAACTCTGAGTTTTAATTTACAGGCAGGCGCTTCGTAAACAACGCAAAAAAACAACGACAGAAGCTTTAGTGTATGTACGTCGTAGTTGTAGTAGTGTGTGTTTCTTCACTGTTCAAAGGGAGTTTTTCCTCTCCACTGTAAGCTACAAGCATGCTTAGTGTGAGGATTGCTGAAGAGTCAATGAGTCGATGCAATCAGCTGGTTTTTCCTTAGATAGAAAACTTTGAATCAATCTGACTGGATGATCTGGTTGGTCTGGATCTATAAAGTGACCTGAGATGACATGATGTGAATTAGCTCTATAGAAATAAACTGAATAGAATTAATGTATAAATGACCCTGAATGTGCAATAAGCAGCCGTTTATTAATGACGGATTCTAACTTCCAGCTCCTGTTTCTAAACTGATTAAAAGTTTCTGGTCGTTCAGCCGTTGATGAAAAAGCAAAGATTGGTTTAAATGAAGCGACTAAATGATCCAGATTGTACGTAAACATCTGACCAGCACTGCCCCCCATCATAGAGACCGCCATGTTCGCTATCAGCAGTAAGCCACAGGATGTATATCACCTACATATTCTATCGTAATCAGATATAAGAATGTATCTTAGATATTATGAGATGTATTATAAATATTGTGAAGACTTTATTACATTTTAACCTAAAGATTAAAATTTCACTAAAACATTCATGAGCCAGCTTGATGTTATGCAATAAGTAGCCACGCGTTGGAGAGGAGACGCTGTCATGGCAGCATCACACGGCGGACGAGGCCTTCCAGGCTCTGAGGTCATCCTGCAGCACCTCTTCTCTTCCTCCAAGAGGAACCGTGCAATAAAGCACTTTTAAAAAAAAAACAGGACCCCCACCTTCAATCTGCACATCCTCTCCGTCACAGAGGCCCTTTGTGAGCTGCTGTGGTGAACACTTGTCTGTTCATACTTGTTTGCAATGGGAAAAAAAGAATCTAATGTTCTCTGTCACGATTTACTGTTCAATAAAGTTCTGTCCTCCTATTGGCCGCCTGCGTGTGTCTATCATCAGGGCATCTTCTGCCCACGGCCAGCTGAAGAACCCACTGCCGTGGAAACAGGAGACCAAGGACACAGTGTGACTCCTGGGGGGCATCTGTGTTTCCTCTGGAAGCCACCAGGTGTCGCTGTGGGACCGTAGGAAGCATCACCAACAGGCACTACAGGTGTTAGTTCATATTTTAGATAAATCACACCTTCCAGACGCTTTTTCACTTTATTTTCACTAAAATATGCAAACTTGCTTCCACTGATGGCTGAAAGAGAAATGTTGGTTTCACCTTAGCTCCTCCTGCTTCCACTGGATTCATTCAGCCTTTCTAATTACTTCCAATTACAGCCTAAGATTAAAAATAAATGTTTTCTTAACCATGTTTGAACTGAACAGAACTCTCTAGATTTATTTATTTCCTCCTGTTTTTATGTCTGTAGCCGTTCATGGTGTTAGGATCCACAGTGCTGCTTTGCACATCCCTGCAGCATAATTACATCACAGGACTTTCATGTAAGTCTGCACGCCACACATGAGCACGCCCTGCAGCTTCTCCACGCACCTCTGTTAGAGTCTGATTTCATATCCAGAGAGCGCTTTCATCAGACCATCTACTCCAGTGTTTACACACTCTGAGCGAAAAGGCCTGACAAGACTTTGAAAAATGAGAAGAAAGCCACTGTTCTTATGTCTCAAATCCTTTTCATGTCATGACTTAAGCTTCCACTGTGAACTATTATTAGCCTTTTCTTGCTCTCTGTTGCAAGAGGAGGAGGAAGGGAGAGGCAGTTAAGTTGAGCTGAGTGATGGAGGTGAGGCAGGAAGCAAGAGGGACCAGAGGAGGTGAGGGGATGGTGCTGATGTCTATATAGGTCACTAAATCAATGGGAATCAGATTTTTGAAGGTGATATTTATAGAAACCAGTGGAGACGGATGCATCTGTGACACAATGCTGCTGGGAGGGAGGGAGGAACCCACTGTGTCCAAATGAGTCTGCTGAGAATTGTGTCCGACCGGCGGGGGAAGATGTTCAGCAGAATATGATCAAATGAAAACGACTGCAGGATGTTCTGGATAAACCGCTTCCTCAGCTCTGGTGATAAAATGCAGCCAAACTGTTCAAAGCTTCTGATCACATCAGCCCACATTCCTGAGTGGAATATCCGGCCTGTTTCACTAACTTCACAAGACAAGTGTGCAGATTTATAAATGTGAACATGTCAGCAGTTGTTTTTAGGATCCCCAGACTTTAATATTATAGATTTATCACATTAGAAACACTTGAACACGTTGCAAAAACTGTATTTCTGCTGAGGTTGTTAATAACTGCCTTCCTCATCCCATTTATTCTCTAATGCTCACGTCACTCTCTCTCTCTCCTCACCAAGAAGTTTCATTATAAATTGGTAATTTGCTCAGAGAACATGAGGGAAAATAATTAAAGAAATAGTTTTAGATTGCTTCCTATAACTAGCTGTTTCTGGGACAGAGTCAAGGTCAAAACAGTCCTGTACTTTGGCTGCCTGGATACTAACTAACCTTCTGCAGCTCATTCAGGCTGAAGGTGCAAAGCTACAAACTCATCCTTTCACCAGGAAAGTGATGAATGGATCACTTTACATTTCTGAGAGTTCCTGATCTGCTGCAGGAGCATAAAGAATCCGGAGCTTTAGGAAGAAATGAAGAGGCCTCTGCTAAATGATTTATATTTCTGATTTAACTATTTTTAGATACAAGCCTCATCATTTTACTCATTTTAATGTGTGGAAACATCAATTTACTAATAAAATAATAATTTGCAGGGAATAAAAGATTATCCTTTATACATTATTTCTTATTCTGTTTGGGTATTTTAATAATTGTTGCCCAAAAAGTCATTAAAGTGATCAAATATTCGCTTTGTAAAATGATTGGGAAATATTTGTTGTTCTTTTGATCTCCTTTATATTTCAATTTAGTTCTAATCTAGTTTAGTTTAAGGCAAGGTAAGGCAAATTTATTTATAGCACACCAGTACAAAGACAATGCAAGTGCTTTAAAATGATTTAAAATACAGGAAGATAAAACAGAATCAAAGCAAGTAGAAAAAAAATAATAAAATAAAATAAATGCAGAAACAAAAAAAGAATATTAAAAACAGTTGGACTAAAGCAAACATGTTTTAGTTGAACTGTTTAACCAGAACAGTGGAAGGCAATCCTAAACAAATGTGTTTTAGTCTTGATTTAAAGGAACTCAGGCTTTTCCTCAAGACTTTTCCAGTTTTCCTTCTGGAAGTTTTGTTCCGGTGATGTAAGTGGGAGTATTGTAGGAACCAAATGCTGCATCTCCATGTTTAGTTCTGGTTCTAGGTCAGTAGAGCAGGCTGGAGCCAGAAGACCTGAGTGGGTGAGATAAAATAAACTGGATAAAGTCTGTGATGTGTATTTAGGTGCTAAGCCATTCAGAGATTTATAGACTAACAGAAGGATTTAAAATCTATTCTCTGAGATACAGGGAGCCAGTGGAAGGATCTCTTAGAACTGGGCTGATGTGCTCTACTTTCTTAGTCTTAGTGAGGACACGGGCAGCAGCGTTCTGGATCAGCTGCAGCTGTTCGATCCACTTTTTAGGCAGACCTGTGAAACACCGCTGCAGTGATCAATTCGACTAAAAATAAACGATCATATGTTTTCCAGATCATGCTGAGACATTAGTCCTTTTAATCCTGGTGATTTTCTTTAGGTGATAGAAAGCTCACCTTGTAATTGTCTTTAAATGCTTTTGGAGGTTCGTTTGAATTCAGTTTAGAGATTGCTCAGTCACTAGTACCTCCCTAAACTGGATTGGTTTAGGGTTAGGGAACTTTCCACACATGCTCTGCTCTAACCACTAGGCCCTAGTGGTTAGAGCAGAGCATGTGTGGAAAGTTCCTTTTTTGTTCCTTTTGGTTCAGATCATCTTTCTAATCCTCTGTTGCTGTTTTTTCATCCATCATGGCGGATAGCAGCCGTTAGGACTGAATCTGGGCGCCACTGATTTACAGATTTAATGACGTTCCACTCAGAGCAGATATCATTACTAGTTTATCATTTTATTAAGGCGTTAGTTGCCACCATGTGACCAAGTTCTTTAGTAGGATGAGTCTCAGAGCAGAATTAGTTTTTGTTTTATTGTCGCGTTTTATTGTCATTCCACTGTAACAGAGCAGCAAAATAAATTCTCTGCATTTAACCCCTCCCCTGGGGGAGCAGTGGGCTGCCATTGTGTGACCCCTGGGGAGCAGTGTCGGGTAAAGGGTCCTGCTCAGGGACCCAGAGTGGCAGTCTGTGGCGGTGGAAACTCTGATTCCAAGCTCTATGCCCTGACCACTCAGGCCGCTAATTCTCGCAAGTAATAGACACTCCGCTTTCTAATAATTATTATTCAATAATAATATTAAATAAGGAAAAAAAAAGAAATAAAAAAGCTGAATGTTTGAAAAACTGTAAATCTTATCTGACTCTCAGCTGATCAGCCTGTTTACATTTGATCACTGCTGCACTGAACATTTGGTTTGTTTACACCCTGTGTGCAGAAAATGACAATAAAGTTTGTCTAATAGATTCAACCTTAAAAATGTCTCAGTCTTTGTTCTGTTAAGTTTTCTTTGAGTTTTCAGTTTCACTGTGATCCATGTTTTTCTTTGTTTTCTAGTTTTTTTTTTTTGTTTAATTCCTATTTTGTTGTGTTTTCTGGATGTATTTGAGTTCTTGGTTTTTTCTCGATTGCCCTCTGCTGCCCTCTGGTGTTGGTCTTATTTTCCCTTTCTCCTTCTAGACTCCTCTGTTCACACCTGCTCCCAATCAGCTCATTAGTCCATTCTTTGTTCAGTCTGCCATATAAACCGTTCCTCAGGGCTGCTTCCTCGTCCTCCCCTCGCTCCTCATGCTCCTTTTCCCTGATGTCTCCAAGCTTCTGGTTTGTTTAACATTTTTATGTTGGATTTTTGGATTCCTGCCTCGGTTGCCTGTGAGTAATTTCATTAAAACTTTAAGATCTCACCTCTGCCTCCTCACCTCTGCATTTAGGTCCTCAAAACCTCAACCAAACCTCTATTCCATAGAGAAAGTCTGAGGGGAATCAAGACTGTCCTGTTTTCTTTTTGGTTCATTTTTAGATAAGAAATAATAGTAAAATATCTGTCCTTATTGTTTTTGTCATTTTTATCGCGGGTTTCTTCCAGGTGGTGTAGAATCTATAGCAGGTGGTTCTATGCATCAATACATCAGATGGTTTCTGAAAGTTACAGGTTCTTTAAAATTACTCTGGAAATGAAACAGAAATGTTCTGATATTAGAAAAATTAATTTGTATTTTTGAATACTTGGATATTTTCAAAAGTGAGTACTTCGGTACTTTAACTTGAGTAAATGTTTGACTGAGAAACTTTTACTTGTAGTTGAGTCAGAATTAACTACGAGTACTTTTACTCAAGTACTACTGCTGAGTACTTCGTCCCCCGCTGTCTATCGATCATATTCAAGGTTTTGAAAGTGATTGAGGTCTAAAAGTTGGACAACCTCAGCTTCTAGTTTCATTTTATCCTGAATGGCTTCCTTTTTATTGTTCCTACTGATGACGCCTGATTCCAGCGTTCCTGAAATGCCTCTAAGTTAAAAACAGATCCTGCAGTGAAGCTCGGAGGATCCTTCAAGTCCCGTTCTCCATGTCTGGAAAAACTGAAAGCTGAACTTGATAGTAAAGATGACCTGATAGGCCTTTGCTGCAAAGCAACGGCTCTGATTATGAAGGAATGTTTGTTCTTACTTTACATAACTTTAAACTGTTTAGAGCATAAACAGTAGTGTATAGGATTTCCTGAAAGCGCGTTCACGAGTCTACGGAAACCGCGGCAGACCAAACCAGATGAAAGTGCGCATTCAGCTCGGCAAAGAACTCATGCTCTTCCTCAACACTGAAGTCCTCAGACATTTTTCTTTCGTTGTTTCTTTCTTTGCACAGGTAAACAGCACATTTCTTCTTCTACGCTTGCATTATCGGCAGAGCAGACGCTGAATGCGCACTTTCATCTGGTTTGGTCTGCCGGCTTCCGTGGAGCTTCGTGACGCGCTTTTAGAAATCCTATACACTACTGTTTATGCTCTAAAGCATTCTAAATGACTTAGTTTCGAGTAAATTCTGAATCACTACCCACTCAGGACACTTGGATTGCATTGGGTAGAGCAGTATGGAGGAAATATTGACACGTTTTGTAGGACTTTTATGGACACTTCTGTCTCGAGCACCATAGACCTCCATTATTTTGAATGTCAGCGGGAGCAGCAAAGAAGCCTCCCAAATCTCCAAGATGCATTTGAGATATCAAAAAGTACTCCAGAGTGTTGTTCAGCATGGGGTGAGTAGAAAATGAGAAGGCTAATCATGTTTTTGGGTGTACTATTCCTTTAGAAGCATTTAATTTTTAATTTATTAACAATTACTTGACAAGTTAAACGCTGTGGTTAATTATACACATCAATATACGAACATTAAAGTTGATGTATACAAAAATTAATTCTCTTTTCAGAACTAAATTTATGTTCCATGGCGTAAAGAGAAAATTCTACCTCTGCAGGTCATCTAAGAGTCTTCAGTGAAATCATAGATAAACAACTACTTTAATAATAACTTAAAAATCCATTTAATATTTGTTTTGTGAAAGATGTTTTAGAAATTTTTTTCCACTATACCTTTAATTTTAGGCGACATGGATAAATCGTCTAGGAAATGCTATTATAAAATATGGATGTTTTGTTCGTTCCTGTTGGAACAGAGCAGATGGACCCTGAGGTTCTGGTACCGATCCGCTTTTGGCCCCCCCTCAGTGTACATCGGTTACTGCCTGGACACCATACGCCTCTGCTTTTAAATATATAAAAAGGGGGAAAAAAACTTGAATTTTTTTCTCATGCACAATTCTTTGCACTTGTATATTTATATATAAAGACATTTTCCAAACTAATAACATGTCGGCGTCTCTCTCTTTTCTTACAGTCTCTTTATCGATGCAGGCAGATGCTGTGCAGAAAGGTCCCATCCAGAATAAAACTGCTTTGCTCGCAGGCATCACGGCCAACCGCTGCTCCACTGGGTCATCAATAACTATTTCATATTGATTCAGGTTTTATTTCCCTTTTGATTTACACTGAAAATACAAAATTCATTTCTTTGAGTTTGCGTCCTTTAGAGAGTTATGAGTGAAGAACAAATAACAAATAAGCACACAATGCAAAAGTGTCCTGGGTTTAAAAATAAGGAAATAAAAACCTGACGCTGATGCTGGTAACCACAGAGGAGGTCTGGGTTAAATAGAGACAAGAAACCTTTAAAAAAAAAAAGATTGAAGCACAAAAACTGCCTTTAAATATTAAAGCAAGGAGGAGCTGATAAAGGGAAGAATATATCTCTGAAACCTTTTCTTCTGTATGACATTTTATCAGACTCAACATTTCCTTTTCCAGGTCATTTAGAGATAAAATAAATAAATCTAGTGTCAGATGTTTAAATACATTCATTTAATATTTGTTGGAATTGCATTTCAGAATAATATTTGGTGCAAATATCCTTCCACCAGGTTCTCATACAGTTTTTCTCTGCAGAGCCTCTGAAGCTCAGGAGGTTTTAAAGCGCAGGATACTTCCCACTAATGGACTGAGATTAAATCTTGATGCATCAAAAGTCATCAATACAGGCGATGAGCTATCTGTGCCTGATCTTTTAACTTCCTTGAAATATGGTTTTAAAAAGTTCTTTCCTTATATCACAACATGTTCTTTAAATGTAAAACTTTAACTCATTCATTGCAAAGTATCCCTAGTAAGACCTCAAAACATCCACTATTCCCCAATTAACGCCGCTTAGCAGCTCTCAGTTTCTTTGATGGGTCTGTTTTTGTATTTATCCCCTGAGACACAGAACACATCTCTGCTAGCATTGTGCATGGCTGGACACTCCCACAAGACTTTGTTCTTGCATATATATATATATATATATATATATATATATATATATATATATATATATAATAAATAATGTATGTATAATTTTTTTGGCTCATTCTGGGAGTAAATCAAATATGCTTAAGACAGAACCTCGCCTCATGGAGATCCACGCTTATTCTTCCTGATTCCTCTGCTGATTATTATTGGTTTAAAACAAAAGGAAAGAGTCTTTCAGGTAAAGAATAAATTCACAGGTGAGACACTCTTTACTTTGAATCTAGGGAATTAACCATATGCTTACAAAGCCATGATGTTTGTAAAGATTGGAAATTATTGAAAAAATGTCAAATGTTGTCCAGAAGTTTTGGAAAGGCTAAAGATGCGCAAAACCAAGCTGATAAAAATCGAACCGTGGTATTAATCCTAACATAAAATAAGACAGAGTTCTTTCAAAGCTTAAGTTTTCCTTTCATTTGTCTTCAGTAGGACAAAGTGTCCTGTGTGTCTCCCTTTTAAATGGAGAAAGATTTGACTTAAAATTAGTTTCAAATGGTTATAAAGACTTAGTGCACAAACAAACATTTAGGTTATAAAACATAATTTCTAGTTTGATTCTGTCTTCCAGGGTGCTGTCCATGGTGCTGAACCATCAACTGGACGGAGTGATCTATAAATTTCCTTCAATAAAAAACAGGGAAAATAATTCAGTCCTAAAAATATTGTAGAAATGGGGCTTAAAGGGTCAAGGCTGTTATTTTGTTGATAGAGAAGAAAATGGGGAAAAATAAATAACCAGTTATTTTTATTTATTTGATCTGATGTGGATTATAAAGAGTATAATGAAGGATTCATGAGGTTACAGCCTGTGACTATAAAACGCTGCAGCGGGAGAAAAACAACCAACATTTTCTAAGCTGAGTTAACATGAGTTTGCGTTAATGAACCAAAACAAACCTTAAAGTAAAGTTATAAGGTTATAATTAGAGATACTTTATATCTCAGCATAGTGGAGGCCCAAAAGAAACGCTGCCTTTCACAAAATTATTTAGGCGTTTCCTTTGCATACACTGTGCATTCCTCTCTTTGTTAGATTTTCAAAATTCGATATTAAGGCGGGTGTTCTGTCAGACCAGCATACCTACAGTCGATACGCATGAGCAAGACGTCAGGTTAGCATACGCCCATTCTAGTCCTGTTTATCCCTTCAGTTTTATCTGAAAAATAGACTTTAAACTATCTAGATGGGTGTACATCCCTTTACTCACGTAGAAAAAAGCTATTTAAGGTTGGATCGCATATGCTTCAAAAACACCAAAAAGTAAGTAAATAGTTTTTTGTACAAAACTAAAGGGATAAACGGGCATTGACTATGTGTATGCTGATCTGACAGAACACTGTGTTTTTTTTATGTGGATGTTGATGAGGTTCAGGTAGATGTACCTTAAAGGGGTTGGTTTTCTTTCCGTTATTGATTTTAGGACTAATGGAGCGTGAGGCATTGTTCTTTGTTTTTAATTGGGTTTAAAATGAGTGCATTTATCACTCCATTAAAGTACAGCATTCCCACCTTATCTCCATTCTACATGTTGTGAGGGACAAAGCATTTCCGCCATGGAGGACACAGGAAAATGTCTTCACAAACGGGGAAACAGACAAAACAGGTGGAGGAGACCATCACAGCTTCCATCTCCAATAAACAGGAAAAAAGTCTCACATACTTGTCTGCATCACTATTTAACTTGAAATAACCTCTAACAAAAATGCCCGATCAGTTTTTGTCCCTAACTGAGTTCTGAAACAAGGCTGATAAAAATCGGATCATTGGTCGTGTAGATACTCCAGTTTATTCTTCATTCTGATCTTCCTCCATCTTTGATTCTATTCTCCTCCATAGATTATCTTCTGTCCTAAACAGTCCAAGGTTTTTACCCAACCAGAAATCTAAAATGATTTTAGTCTCAGTTTTAATCCAGATTTAACATTTACATGTTCAGGACTAATTTTGTTACTAGAAAATTCAAAATGTTATTTGATATTTTTTTGTCATAAGCTCAGAACTAAGGACCCAGTCCTTAAGGTGAGACAGACAGTGGGACGATTCAAAGCGTTTATTAAAATCAGGATGGGGTGCTGTGGATCTGCAGCGGCTACGGGGGGGAGGCAGGGCACCGCCCATCCCCGCGGATAGCCACCAGGCTAGTGGTTAGAGCAGTGCTCGGTTTGAGCCCTACAGCCTCCACTCTGGGTCCCTGAGCCAGACCCTTAACCCCACACTGCTCCCCATGTGCCGCACAATGGCAGCCCACTGCTCTCCATAGGGGATGTATATCGTTGCTCAGTAATTGTGACAGTGTAATGACAATAAAAAGCTGGGGGGGGAGGGGGGGGGGATCAGTGGCATCTCTGGTCAGAGAGAAACACGGCTGAGTGTTAATGTGACAGAAGATGATTATCCATGTGAGTCACGTACCTGGTTGAATAGTTCAGTCCATCTCCTTACAGTGAGGTGGGATCCAGCCGACGACATGTGGCAGGAACCGCCCAGAGTCAACCAGATACAGCCGCCCCAGAGAACAGGCAGGAATCCGAACCGGTTCAGAACAGGACGGTTCTGAGATCCAGGAGTCCAAAGCCCGGTGAGGGGCTGCGATCAGAGCAGGAACAGCCAGGTCCAGGGTTCCAGGAATCCACAAAGTTCAGGCAGAAACATTCAGAATGAAACAGGCAAGCTCAGTAGTTGAGAGGCAGAACAGGGCAGGATATCTGGAACACTACAGTATGTTAAAACCAGCTCCTCCACAGAGTCAGAACAGGAACAGGTCATGCTCAGTGGCTATGATCAGGAAAACTCTCACCAGTAGCCTCTGAGAACAGAAACTAAGGCATCTGGCGAGCTTCAGCGGCCCAATAGTTACTGCACACGACCCATGTATGGAGGCCTCTGTCCTCAACATGGCCGACCCTGTGGTCCTCTGCAGCATGACTCTCCCCTTCTCTCATCCCCCCTTTCCTGTCAGCCTGCTGTCCATAAAAATGAGCCACTAGTGCCACAAAAACTCAAAAAGAAAAACTAAGGTATCAAAGTCAAACTCGAAGGCAACAATTCTCATGATCTGGCCTGTTTCTCACCTGTCTTTTCCCCTCCCTGCCTCAATTATCATTTATTCACCTACTGTTTCCACTCTGGTTTATATTCAGTTCAGCCTGACCATTCAGGGCCAAATCATTGCTTGTCTTTCTGTGTTTTATTTCATGGTTCATGTCCTGGATCCTAGCAGCCAAGTGGAAAGAGGGTTTGTGTTGTCTGTCTCAGATACGTCCCGCATTTCCTCCTCGCTGAGTCTGGGTTTTGGCTTTCTGTAAGGGAGGTTCAGTAACCGGTTTGGAGTCCTGCATCAAGTTCTGGTTCCGTCTGTCACCGGCTACCCTTTTACACTGAGCCTGCTCATCTGCACCTGATCCTGTCTGCTCATGTGCGTGACCACCTGGCCTTCTGGTCCCAGTCAGACTCTTAACCCTCCTGGGAGCCTGTGGATGCCTGGAAGTCTGGATCCTACCACCTGTTTCTGTTCCTGCCTGATCTGCAACCTGTTCTGTCTGTTCCTGCCTGCTGGATCCCTGATCAGGATCAGCTTCCTGCAACTCCTCCAGAGCTGCAGCATCGGGGACACTTTGGGTGACGTGAGCCGCTTCAGCTGTCAGCCCATCGGCTGGATTGCACCCCTCTCAAGGGGTCTGGACTGAACTGCTAAACCGGGTAAGTGACTCACTGAGAAAATTTTCTTCAGTCAGATGATAGTGTCTGAGATTGGGGGGTGCCCCGGCCCCCCTCCTGCAGTGGCCGTGAGCCTCAGCTCCACCTCAGTTTTTGTTTTATTTTAATAAACTTTATGAACTTTCCTACTGACTGTCTCTCCTTGAATACTGGGTCCATCTGTCCTCGTTTCATGACACCGATAGCTGGGACTGAGCCTCATATAAAGCAGCAGGAGCAGGTGGATCAGATGAATGATAATTGGTAGCCCAGCAGAGTCAGACAGGTGAATGAAATGTGCAAAGCCCCCAGAACAAGGATCAAGACAGTCTTTAGCCTGGTTTGTTTTTTTGTTGTTGTTTTTTTCAGTTTCCATTCACATATTGATCTTGAGCGTTATGAAACGTGCTTCTAACTAAAAGTTAGCATTTGTAATTACAGTAAAACATTCAAGGTTTTGTTTAGTGTTTCAATTGTATTAACTGGTAGTGGAGGTATGTTTGACTGGGATTAAACTAAAATGTTTGTATTCATGGTTCTAGTAACACCCCCCCACCCCACCCCACCCCCATGCCCCACATGGTCATAAGAAAATAATCAGCCCATGCAACATCAGATGCAAACATCTCTGGGTGGCTGTTAAAAAATAACAGAAGTTTTGCATTGCACTCCATTACAATCCCAGCTGTAGGATCATGGCATCTCAGCACAAAGACTAATGAAACAAATCTGACATCAGACCATGTCTGCCAGTCAAGAGGAAGCTGAAACAGAAACCATCCATACAGGAGAACAGAAGACCTCACCTGTTCAGCCAGGCCAACTATTCCCTCTAACGCCCCCCCTTTCAGAGACATAGACAGGTATGGGGCATTGCAGGCTAACAAAGAAGCCTTCAACGACCCCCATTCCAAAGGGGGGGACCCGATTCATCCATTTCTATTTGCATGTTTTCTAAACTAAACCAGGCTTTGTTGGGCTGCTGGATAAAACCTGGAACTAAACGCTATTTCTGACATTTTGGATTGAAAAATCTTCCTGGATGGAAGAAAAACGTCTTCAAACGTGGAAACAAAGTCCAGAGGATTGATTTTGATTTTTAGGAAATGACTCTGAACCAGAGTGATTATTAGGCCCATTGGTCCAAGAAAAGCAACAGTTTTTTGTGTGTGTTTTGTTTTAATCATTGTACCTATATACAGTGTTTTTTTTATAGCACAAGGGACACGATTTTAAAAAAAGTCTAAAGCTGATCAGAAAGATGAAGGTATGAATTAAACATGATGAGCAGAGCTGGAGACTTTACGCAGCTGCAAAAGTCACTCTCCCATTTTGTCCTCTAAGTCAGAGCACGGAGAGAGAAGGAGGGAGGAGAGGGAGGCAGGGAGGCAGGGAGGGAGTGTAGTGAGAGTCTCGGACTGGTTAGCCTACCTATCCACTAGGAGGAGAGGAGAGGCAGCAGAGCAGCAGCCAAACAATAAACAGCTACTACTACAAACCAGCGGCGGAGTTCACGGCGCAAGAAATAAGAATAAGAATAAAAATCAGGACTAATATCAGCAGATAAGTGAGAGAAAACGCCATTGCCTTCGGTGGGGAGTGAAGTCACACAGCCATGTATCTGAACAGGGAAGAAGATCCCAGCAAAGGTAAGGAGATCCTGTCAGCAACTGCTGGTGTGTTCAGCAATCATTCTGACACTTTGAAGGTGTTTCATCTGAAGGCGCCTCCTCTGCTGGAGGTGACTCCAAACAAGGTGTCCTCCTCTCTCCTGCACGGACAGCGCATGGTGCTGAAAAGTGTGGGCTGTCATTATGTAATATCCATTCCGTTAATTGCCTCCTTGGAGGATGCTTATCTGTAACACGGATCCCGCTTCTCGCTTCTTTTCTAAACCAATCCATGGTGAACGCGCTCCTAAGCGCTTCCACTCGGCTCGTGCGCGAATGTTCAAGTGTGCACAGTTTGAATTGGTCATTCTGTGGACATTTAGGGCAGCATAGCCCAAGGTCAAAGCCTGGAGCTGCAAAGAAGGAAACCTATTGGTCTAAATAGGTGATTATCTTCCGCGCTCTGCAGCATCTTGGATAAAAACATAAAAAAAGGCAAAGAGGCATCTTTCTGCTAATAGGGAGAAAAACTGCCGCATTGAGAGGGATGAAGACGGGGAGAAAGGAGGAATATTCCTCCTAATATCTCCCACGTGTTTTTGAGGCGTGATTCCCCCCCTCTCCCCACGGATGCTCATAACGCACTCCTCTCTCCGCTGCTGCTTCCCCCCCTCCAAGCAGAAATAACTCTCCCGGTCTGGGAGGTGATGCTAATTACCACCTAAATCTTCAGGTTGTACAAGAATAACACCTGCTGCTCCTGGGGACCGGTACAGGAGGAGGTGAAGGAGGTGAGGCTGGTGCAAGAGGTGGAGTAGGAGGAGCCCTATTTTGTTCAGGTCCCCCCTCCTGATGTGAAACGTGATCAACTCGCATATGGACCACAACACTGCATGGCTGAGAGAGGGAAGCAGCAGATGCTGCTGCTGATGCTGCTGATGGTGGTTGGAGACCTAAAGCAGTAAAAATCTCTGGAGAGAAAGAAATAAGAACAAAAAACACAGAGTTTATGGTCACTTCTATGTTATAAACATCCTGTCTTCTGTCCTATCAGTATATCAAGCCTTAAAGCTGTAGGGAAATCATATTTAAATGTCAAATCATTCTGACTTAAACATGTATATTAATGTAGTCTTTACCGGACCATATTGTTCCAAAATCGTAGAAAATTAAAATGTGTTTTTCTCCGTTATCTTCTGCAGGCCAGTTAGTTATACGTCAGCCTGAACACCTAAATTCAGCCAATCATATATCAATGGTCATCTGTCAATCAAATGTTTTCGGTCCTAGCATGTCTTGATTCATGTGTGCTATGACTAATATACATAGGCGGTTGAAACCAGAATCCTTTCGGTTCCCAGTTGCGTCCCAGTGTTCCCATGAGGATGGACGTCTGTGATAACCCGGCGGAAGCGATAGAGCTAACACTAAGTTGCTAACTGGTTAGCTAGATGCTTCCGACAAACTGGCCACAATCAAACTGGCGAACCTTCCGCCACAACAATCCCAGCAGCCGGGAAACACTCGGGAGAATTCAGAAATTCAATCGTTGGAACAACCGGCAAAAACTCCACAAGCTTCAGATGGATTATTCTCCACATGGACATGACCGCTGCAGACATGTTGGCCGTCCATTCATGATGCTTTGGCCGTTGCGTCACATCCCCACGGTTATCGTTGATATCAGGATCTGAACTGACCTTCAAAATGACACTTTGACACAGTGAAATTGATCAGATCCATGTACATCCTGCTGAAGGTAGTGATAACTGGAGACGACAATATGAAGGGTATGGAGGTTTTAATGTGGTGTTTTAATATTTTCATGGGATCCTGAAAGAACTGCAGTTCTTTGAACTTAATGCTGTTAGCTCCTTCTACATTACTGGCAGCTTGATCCAAACCCTCAGCATCTCCTGAAGTCGAATATTATTGTTTTGAAGCAGACTGTTGTCCGTTCTAAGGCCCTCAAGCTCTTCCGCTGCCTTTCATGATTCATCATTCTTATGAATGACTTTCTTTACTGAGGAACTAAGTTCATGAGATTAGCTTATTTGTTGTTGAAGGATTTAAAAATTAAACAAACGTAGGAGTTTTCAGTTTTAGGAGGTATGAACTTTCCCAGCATGATCCCTTTGGATTAAAGAAAAACGGTCTGCTTTTGATCATTGACTGCTTAATTAGTCCATCCATCCATTTCCCTTCATGCTTTATCCCAGCTGGGGTGGTGAGGGCTGCTGGTGCCCATCTAGAGCTGCCTATGGGTGAGAGGCGGGGTCCCAGTCCATGGCGGGGAGACAGACAACCGTTCACACTCACACCTAAGGAGGATTTAGAGAAGCCAATTAACCTAACAGTCATGTTTTTGAATCTGTGGGAGGAAGCTGGAGTACCTGGAGAGAACCCATGCATGCTGGGAGAACATGCAAATATGGAGTTACCATGTTCTCCCTGAGCATGCGTGGGTTTTCTCCGGGTAGTCCGGCTTCCTCCCACAATTCAAAACATGACTGTTGGGGAGAACATGCAAAAAATTTTCTCCCTGAGAATATGCAAGGACCCCTGGAATTGAACCCGGAACCTTCTAGCTGCAAGGCACCCTTGCGACCCACTGCCCCACTGAGCTGCCTGGTTAATCACCTGATCATTTTTTATTTGATCTTTTTATCTCTTGCCTCTTGCTGTTCAAAGCTGGTCTGATCCTGCGGTTAATTCTCGGTTGATTTAACATGAATGTTGTTCTGGCTGTGGCTCTGCAATAAACCGGATATTTACCGTTACTGGCAGTCACTACCATAACTATCGACAGTTTTCTCATGTCAGTTAAAGAAATAATCGTAACTCTGCTGTTTTTCCTGTGTGTGAGGGACCTAAAGGCAGCGCTATGGGGATCCGCCTCACGGTGGGACCCCTGGCAGCCATTAGAACGCGCCAAAGGCAGCGTTCTGCGGAATGCATGGCATCAGAAAATCCTTCCCCGCACGGTCTGTACTGAAACTGGAATTTCAATTACAATGTAAATTGGAGTTGGCAATAAAGAAATTGTTTGATTAATTAATTGATTGACATGCTTGGGCGTAATCAAATGACTCCACCGATCCAATCAGAAGCCTAAACAAAGAGTACGGCGAATGACCCCAGTGAAAAAGTCGCTAACAAAGCTGTAAAGATTACATCAGCAGTGGCTGCTGATGACATCACATCCTGTGGAACTGAGCAAGAGCAGAGATTAGGCCAAGTGCAGAGAAGAAGTGGAGCGCGTTGTCAGAATTAAGCGTGCAGCAGACGGGTTTTATACCAGGACGTGTGAGTTTAAACCATGCACATTGTTCTCACTGCACGCTCAGATCGGCACCAAAACTGCACCATAGATGCTGATCAAAAGAAAACGAAATGCAAAGTCAGTCTGAAAACGTGGCGACTTCCCAAAATAGCGCATCCGACCTCCACCACCTGCAGCTCCGCCGCGCTGTGGAGTTCAAAGATCTGCAAAAGGCTCCATTACCTTTGAGCAGAAATGTTTTTCTCCTGTTTAATGAGACATTGTTGAATGTTTAAACCTGAATGGCTACAAGACTTTAATATTTAATTAAAAGTGATTTATTCAATAAATACATACTAAGTGGGTCGGTTGCATTTCCTGCACATGCCTTTATTTCTGATAAAGGAGGCGGAGCTTTTATCCTTATGGAGGTTAAACTTTATCGTGAAATTGATTTGAGGTCATATCAGCCCTAAACTCGGCTCTACTTTTAAGATCATTCTGACATCATGATTCAAACGACCACAAAGACTGTATAGACCATTTAAACCAGTGATAAAGTTTGGACATTTTGTCTTAAATTAAAATCTTAACATATTAAGTTATTCCTTATATCCGTGTTCTTTCAGGAGACTAAAATTTAAGCCTTTGTCTTGTTGACCTGAGAGGCCTACCTGCAGAGTCTGAAGATAAAGTTTTTCAATGAGCATTTGATCGTGATGTTCATATTTTCTTCAGTAAATTATGAGTTTTATTCACATATTGTTTGATGCAGAGCGAATTATTCAATGAAGCTGGAGACAAAAGCCTCTTTTTGATTGACACGTTCACAGAGTACTCCATAGATGAGTGGGTTACATTACAATAGCTGGATCCTTTACTCCGTTTTTAGAGAACTGAGTTGTTTTCACCTCATCAGAAAATCTTCACTGGTTTAAACTGGTGGACTTTCAGCTGAAGCCACCTGCAGTGTTTTCTTGTCTCTATAAATCCTCTTTCCCACTGGATTTAGTGGGTAGACTGGTTTTTTTTCAAACACGGGTCGATCCGCTAACAACCAGCATTTGGGACGCTTCCCACTGAGGAAAAAAAAAAAGCTGGGTCTGTCCCCCTACTGGAAAGCTGCAGGGCCTCTGTCCCGCCCGCGCTGCATGTTGGGGGGGTCGTCACGCTGGGTTTAACATTGATGATGTCACCGGTGCAACAGAAATCAGGAAAGTAAGGCCCAATCCCAAACCCCTTCCCCCAAACACTAACCCTCCGTTTACTGGTTCCAGTGGAGGGTCCGCCCCATTAGGGCCGTCCCAAACCACTGAGTGGGTAGAGCCAGTGGACTGTTCAGCCCTTCAATAGCCAGTCTGCATCAGTGCAGCGGGAATAACAGCGAGCTAATAGCAGGGGAAACACATGCGTCCAAATTTAAGTTGCATCTTTGTCAGACTGACAGAAAATCACAAGTTAGGAAAAAGAAAAAAAACATTTCAATCCCTTTCAAATAGTTTTATTTTACCGTATATATCTTTTTAAGAAATGGGCAAATGTTTGATTGTGTGTCGACCTGCACCACAGACCCACAGCCATGCACTTGGCGTCACTGGGTTTCCATAGCAACAACGGCTTTCCTTTTCCAATGGAGGAAAGAATCTGTCCCATTCACATTTAACCCCCCCATTGGTATCAATGGTATCAAGCCAATCGATGGGTTGACCCGGGTTCTCACCATATGCCAGGAGATTTTAACGCGGGACGCATGCCGAGTCGCCGGGTCAATCAGCTGGTTCGGGTCCCACTGCCATTAAAATCTGATTGTTTGCAGGTTAAACATGTTTTTCAGCCAAGAGGTTTGATAGTTGACTTCTATGTTTTAGTAATTACTGTAATTTTTACCTCAAGCTGTTGGCGCCTGCTTGTGTAAAAGTGAGCATACTGGAAATGCTAACATCATTGAATTAGCCTTATTGATGAATTCAAAAATCTAACTCAAGCTTTTGACCATATTGTACCAGAGTCCTTCCTTATGTGTAGACATGGAAAGTGTAGAAGGCGAGTACGGACTCGTGTTCTCACCAAGTCTGTTCTTGAGAAGAACCCAGGAAAGTCTGGACTCTGGGAGAACGGGAGCACGCAGAATAAATCTGGGTCAACTGGAACAGAAGCGTACTGATGACATCACCACATTCAAAGCTCGTCTGGAGCTGCATTTCACCTCCTGTTATTAATAGTCTCTAGATAATAAATTATGACTTTTTTAATTTAGTGGAGGAATAATAATGAACACAGTCAGATAAACACAAATTAAATGAACATTTGGCCAAATAGAACAAAAAACTCGCCATCAGAGGCAGCGGTCACTGCCTGCATGGCAGAGAGAGGGCTACACTGCAGGCTGAGGGCTAACGCTTAGCCCCGCATCGCTGCAGGCAGGTTAACGTTAGCCCCGACTGCAGCAGACGGGCTAACGTTAGCCCGGCGCAGCAGGCAGACGGGCTAAGCTCTGCAGCTGCAGAGGCTAACGTTAGCCCTAACGCGCCTGCAGCGAGGCTAACGTTAGCCCTTGCGCTGCAGACGGGCTAACGCTAGCCCTGGCTGCTGCAGACAGGCTAGCGTTAGCCCTGGCCGCTGCAGACGGGCTCACATTAGTAATAAAGAATTCCTACATTACACAGATTTGACAGTGGTTTACTTTCTATTTTGTAAGTTAGTTAAACCCAATGTCAATGGCTAACTCAGTCAATGTCTTCCAGTCAGTCTGAGATAGCCAGACTAATGTTAGTCTGCAGGAGACTAAACTATAGGATCCATCAGCTATAGATGGATGGTATTGCTGAGTTCATCCACTGACTGGGAAATGACCAGTGGAACGTCTGTTCCTGCAGACAGAAAACTGTTGGTTTTAGCAGCTAAATGCTCAAACAGGGAGGCATTATCACTGCGCATCTCCCTGGGAGAGGGGAGTACCAAGATGGTGGACGGTGGCTTCACTTTTTTTGCAGGCAATCAGCAATCCAGTAAATAAATAGAGATCAGTGTTCCTGACCAATACAAAAAAAACTAAAAAAATCTAAACATATTTCTTAAAAAATAAAAAAAGACCTCACAATATTTTTTACTCTAACAGGTTGTTATTTATACCCCTGAGAAAATATTGAGTAAACATGATGACAGTCAGAAACATGCCCAGTATTTAGTATTTATCCATTTAGTGTCATAATAATCTTATGAACTGTTGATTATTATTATTTACTTTGTATGATAAATATAATCTTAACATTTCATTGTTGAATTAGGGCCTCCCTGCTCTGTGTTTTCAGCCACTGATGCTGCAGGATTAAATAGGTTTGGAAATATAAAGAATCAAAGGACCTACCTGATCTAGATTGTATTTTTATAAGATCAGTATTTGCTGGAATTAAACAGCTTAGAACGGTGAACAATGTTGCTTTCTACATGATGATGCCTGTTTTTCCATTTTAACAACCTGCTGCAGGTGGAAAGAGGAGAAAGGAGGCAGGTGTCATCACCCTGTAGGTATGCTGCTTTCAGTGGAAGGTTAATCTTCTTAAAGGACGAGGTGTTTCATACTTTCTTTAAACCTTCTTTTGTTGATGGATTTTAATTAACTTGAAATTGTACAACAGTTTCTATTAGGAGGCGTAACCACTGCGGGCAGAGGGTCTGGTTTGGAGAAATGTTATAAGATATAGTGGTTGTGTTTTTTTTTCTCTGGGAACTTTTGTCTCAAATGAAGTGCAGTTTATTGCAGGTAAACTCAAACGTTTTTTCTATCTGAAAACAATAACTCTACGCATGGCTTCATCCTTTATGCATTTTATCTTCTTGTGCTATCAGAGTTTATGCATTAAGGAAAACATACTTTAGCTTTATTTACTGGGTGGTTATGCATTATATCTGGCAGCTCCTCAGTCTACGGCTAGAATGTGATTTATTTTAATACCATCAGGTTTAATATTGATCTAGGTTGATGCTTTATTTGGTTTGGGGCCAGATTCCAAACCTCTGGTCGAGGCCTGCAGTCTAAATGACGAATACTTGGCATGCAGGAGCTGTACCAACCAGAACAAGAGACTGGTTGTTTATTCTGGCATTTCTAACTTATTTGCAAGTCTGAAAATATTACGCATCCCATAAAGGAGATAATGAATGCTTAATGACCGCTGTCTGCTTTTTTTTCCTTAGAACACACTCGTGGTTCTAGCCTTTATTTGTGTAGCTCTATCTCTGTCCCCTGCAGGGTGGTGGTCAGAGCAGCAGCCGCCATTATCCTTGTTTACTCTCTTTATTTTCTTTCTGATGAAAAGTAATTCTGGCTCTGTGCTGCTATTTTTACTGTGTTTATTTTCTGTACAAATGTTTTCTAGAGCAATTTTTGCCATTAAGTCTTTTTCACTTAGAAATACTTTGGGCTTCTGTGATCAGCTGGACGGCGCCATTCGCTGTTTCTGCTCTAACTTTATCACAGAAGGTCATGAAAGTACCAACAGAGGGCTGAAATGATTAATTTGAATAATCAGATTAATAAATGATTGAAATAATAATTAACTAATTAATTGATCGTTAACTGGAGTGAAGAGGCTGTAAACATGCTTTTAGCTGACAGAGCGACCAACTTAGAGCAGGAATTATATCAAGATTGCAAAAAAGTATTTGAAAAACTATTTTTTTTTAATCTGTCAATCTGCTCTATTCAGAACTCCTGAACTGGAAAAGTTTTTGTTTCACCTGGTTTAATTTTGTAAAAAATCTTCTTTAAGGAACCTTTGGCTATCTGATTATTAATTGATCAATCGAACAGATTAATTGATTTACAAACTAATCATTAGTTGCAGCATTCTTACATGGAAAGTACTCTCTGTCCATCTGTTTCTCTCTCCAGTCCAGATGTTATTCGTTTTCTGACTCTTCTGTAGAGAAAGTGCTCCTGGCTCATGGAGTCTGGGTTCGGCTGTCTCTCCCCTCTTCATGGATAGAACCGTTTCTGCCAATGACTTTGTTTAGTCTTCATATTTCTATAATAAGCAGTAGGCAACTACTAGTGCTTCTTTAGCTCTATTTATGTCTAAAGCTGCAGATGGAGCTATTATTGCCATAAACATTTTGTACTCTTTCCCACCAAAGAAGCTCCTAGCTGCTGTACCTGGCAGAGCTTCTGGTTCTGTTAACTTTGAACACTTTATTGTTTCTCTGGTTTTAGAAGGAACTGCACTGTTTCCACATAGTTGCTCAGGATGGTGTAGAGAAAACGGCGTGATGCAATCTGCATTCATTTCTATGACATCACATCAGGAACTGCATTTATCTGTGTCGTTCTATACCGTAAATCCTCTAATATAGGACGGGGCCTTTATTTCACTCAGGTGCATCTTGGTCCAGGCCATTTTTGGAAGGAGCCAGAATTAGAGGCCAGGGCTGTATTCACTATTAGAGCAATACTAGGCAGTTCCTGGGGGCCCCATAAAACTCTGTTTCCATGTATGGTTAATACAACTATTCCTTATTTGTGCACATTAATTATGTTTTTGATAAAAATCCTTTTTGCTAAAAATGCCATCAGAACGCTGATAATATTAAGTGTGTCTCAGCCCCCCCCTTCAGTGTCCACCATATTGGATCAGTCCATTTGCTGCACATGTTCAGAAAGGTCCAAACAGACAGCAGCAAACCATTTGAAAACAAACCATGCAAAGAGCAGTGTTGCCAACTTGGCGCTTTAGTCGCTATATATTTAGCCACTTTTCAGACCCCTCTAGCACTTTGATTTCTAAAAAAGCTCCTATAGCCAAATCTAGAAGACTTTTTTCTGCTACTGGAGACTTTGGAGACAACATCTAAGCAGCAGCGATCCCTGCTCTCCAGAGCGAGTAAGATTGGTAACCCGCCCTCCTGCTCTCCTCTATCTTGTCTGCTGTCATGATTCATGCAGCTATTATTTCATCAAATGAAAATGGAGAACAGATAAGCAGATCATGGCTTTGTCTACAGTGAAAAGAAGGACTGGGTTATTTACTTTGGCCTTTTTGGAAACACAGGAAGGAGGAGCAATCAGCTAAGTGAGCTTAGTGCTTGAAAAAATCTTTCATTCCTTTAGAGACAGCATGAAAAGTCAGCTGAGTACAAAACATAGAGAGGAAAACAAGAAGAAAAAGGGACAAGAAGAGAGGGACACAACCTAGAACAAATACTGGATGTCTATTCTATTAACATTTCTACATCCTGGAGAATGGGGCTGATTTATGTCTTGTCTCTCCCATTCAGAGGGGCCCCTGGCTGCCTTTACCTAGGGCCCCCACATTTTGATCAAATAGAAATAGAGGCAGGCCTCTATTTCTATTTGATCAAACAGGCGACCAGTGGAATGAATAAAAAACAGATTTTGTGTCTCTTTGAACCGATAAACTACTAGGTTCATTTATTGAAAAAGTACAGTTACCATAGCGATATACAGAACATTATTCAGACATCTTCCAGCAGCTGCTATTTTTCTTTACGGCAATACGAAAAAAAAAAAGACACAGAATGGATTCTTGGCCAAACTGACTTGCGAAAACAAAGTAAAAAAAAAATAAAATAATGTTCTGCCATCACAGTGAAATGTTATTTGAGGCAGACTAAGTGGAAGCAGGCTACCAGTATCGTATATTTTAAGGGAAAATCAGAACAATGAAGGCAAAAGAAATTCTGTCATTTTACCGCTTCCTGGTTATAACCAGACCTACCGGTGATCACATGTGGCTTTCAGATCAGAGCGATTGTCTGGCTGGTTATCCTCCTGCAGCAGTGTGTGCAGTGAGCTTGATGCAGACATTTTTGATTTATGCTCAGTATTGAAGCGTGGTCTGAGCTACACGCTGTGGTTCAGTCTGTCGATATGCGACGCAGGAAGTGGGGCCGAAAGTAGTCGAACAGCGGAGGGACATGATGGTGAAAAATGCGGGGATCAGGTGGAAAAAAGGGTCCCAGCGTTCACAAGCTTTCTCTCGATCTTCTAGCCGGGTCAAACTTTCTGAGGATTGTTTTTCATAATTTCGGTCATAAAAACAAAACAATCTTGTCTCCTGTCTCGCGGCACTGTTCGCTAACGATGGGACTTCCCATGCTAACGGCTTGGATTCATTAGCAAACACTGCCCCCCTGTGGTACTTGCATGTTACTATCACAAGTTGTTGAGGACTGCCCAGGAACATCGTTATAAGAGTCCGGCCATTATTTACCTCTGCGGACAGCCAGACGGGTCATTATTAGAGGATTTACGGTATTTACGGGTCGCTTCTTGTTTAAAAGAATCCTATGAAATGATTTTAATGTAATGGAATTAGTAATGGAAGAAAAACAGTCTCATTGGAATCTGCCTTTTTTTGTACATCGAACACTGAATTTTATCTGGTGAAAATTTACCTGCAAAACATTCAACTGTAAATGTGATGCAGTCGAGCAGCTTCTAGCCAATGAAATGAGCTCATTTGGTCACATGACACAACAGTTGGGCGTAGCTTTGTTCCCAACTAAATGAAACTGAATGTTTCGTTTTTCCGCTTAAATTGATATGATTACAAAACGTCGGGTAGCTGCTAATGGAGTTTCTCATCTAATGGGACTGAGTGAAAAAGAACTGAGCCGATCACAGCTGATAACACCTGTCCACCAAGGCGCTAGGTTTGATCCGGAAGAAGCGGCTGGCAGGGAAACTGTTTTTTTCTGAATTTATTGTGTAAAAAAAACAGTGTTTAAAATGCGGCGTACAAAAAAAGCAGATTCCAGTGACTGTTTTTCTTCCGTAGAATTGATACAGATTTTTAATGAATTGCTTTCCGTATCCCTGGATATGAATTTGATCTGTTGTTGTTATAAAATGCACTGAAATAAGATTTGTGCGTAACTGATATTATATGATCAAACTAAATTGGTTTGGTCAGTTCAGTTTAGTGAATCCAGTTCAATGATATTATACGATAGACGGTAAACCCGTGGATCAATGCAGGCAGTTACCTGGTCCTTAATTAGAGGTCCTATATACACCCGGGGATTTTACTCTCTACTGTGTGTTTCTGTAAATTGGGCATCAAAGGATTTTAACTGCAGAGGAAATGAAATAGAAAGGAGCAGATTGGTGGGGAGTCTTTAACATGGTATGAAGTGTGAGTGTCAGCGGCAGACGGCGAGCTTTGTTATTATTGCCCTGTAGAAATTGATGATGTCCCTCTACTTCATGGCTGTTTTACTAATGTGGAATGGGAAATTATTTTGGGGCAATTGCTCTGGTCGTCTTGTAACGTCCACGGCTCTTAGGGCAGGATGAATTGAAACAGAGCTGGATGGCGAGAGAAAAAGGTATCTGGCTCTGCAGCTGCGCTCAACAAGTCTCTTCTTCTTTGATCAAAGCTTGAAAGGAGGATTAGCTGGGCTCTGAGTTCATGACTCTGTATTATATTCTGTATGGCACAAAGCAGCTGGGAGCCATCCTGTTGTCCTGTCCTGCTTTATTTATATCAGATGGAAAGCCTAGATTGGAAACACCCCCCTCCCGCACACGTTATATCAGGAAACACAACAACTGTGTAACAATAAAAAAGAAACGTGTCCTTCGATTGAAAATCTTTTTTATCTGAAGTGTATTTCCCTCAATTAAATGATTAACGGCTCAAATTGGGCTTACAGATGTGTACAGCTGAGGGAAAATCTGCAGGACTGCAGGAGTCAGAGGAACGGTCTGCGACGGAGGGCAATTAGTTGCTTTTGTAGGAACACCTGCAACAAAATGTTGGTTTGAACCTGCTGTGTTTGGAGACCCCCGCCCCCACTGCACAGGCAAACTGAATCACATTTCATCCGTTTGACTGTTTTCTAATGAGGAACTTGCAGCTTTTTGGACATTTTAGGCCACTTCATTTTCAAATGACTCATTAGATAAAATAAAATACAAGATATGTCCTAAAATAAAGCAGCTGGCATAAAAAAAAATGTAATCACATATAAACACAAACTTTTGTTTTTTTTTTTTTGCTTTTATTTATGTTGACGGTTGACTTTGGGCATGACATTCGGTAAAAGACATTTAAACTTTGCAAATTTTGAATGGCTGCTGTGTTTTGAGGCAGAATGGAGTTTGCTAATGATACTGCCACCTGTGGCGAAAACACAGAACTGCATCACTCTTCTGCTCCTTCTCGTAGCTCATAATACGTTTTTTTTATTCCACCTTACGTGGAGTTTCCATCGGTGTCAGAGTTGGATGCTGTTCGCCTCTGAGTATCCACAAAGTCCATCTTAAATATAAAGTTTAGATTTTTCGCTAGCGTTGATGCCTTTAAGATGGACGCACTTCACATTATATCTGTCGACCAATGTGGGAACTTCTGACCCGCAGTTATTTCAGGAAAACAGCTTGATAGACGCATCAGCGCTGAGCTACTGAGGAGTCAATCTGCTCATCAGACTATATTTCAGTCAGAAAGCATTAAATAAAAAGACAACCCTACGGACCCACCGGTGGGTCCAGCTGCTACGTGACCTCGTAATTTTAACAAACCCCCAGTATTGATGTAAAAAAACACATTTGGCACAGTTTGGTGACATTTTTGGATAAATATTGCCAAAATGGCCTCTCCATAAAAGAAATTTCACTAATACCATTCTAAAAATAAATATGACTCATCTGATTGTGAGTCCAAATTTGGTATATTTTTACACACAACATTTAGATTTGAAAGTCTGTACTACTTTTTTGTGCGACTATAAATAATATATTGGTAGTGTTTTGCAATGTTTATTTCAAAAGAAAGGGTATGCTATCTTTTCCAAAATGCAAAATATTTTGTATTTTGTCCTAATATTTCAGGCAGGGGTCAAAGCTACAATGGTGTTGACACCAGAAAACCATTCTATGACATTCTCCACCTTTACAGACGTAATCCCAAAGTTTTTCTTTCTTAAATTCCATAGCTTTGAGGCTATAAGAGTGATTTACTTTTGTGTGTTTTTGTCAGGCAGAAATTTATTTATACCCCCTTAGGGTGTAAGAGGTTAAAGATATTTTTCATAAAAAACTTTCTTAAACTCTCTTTAAGGGAGATTGAAAGAGTTCCCCCAACGGACTCTTTAGTTTCTATATAAAGCAAAAACATGGGTCCAATAAAACTTTGTGCCTAAATCACAATCCGAAGATTTTTTTATCTCAAAAAGTTTAAATTCTTGTTCATTTTTCCTCAGTTCAAAATGATGCACCTCATTATGTTGGTAAATCCCATGAAAGCTTTCCAGAATACAATTCATGTCCATCAAACAGTGAGAGAGTGGCGATCGTTCATAAAGCAGACATGTTGATCTTAGTGCTGCAGTTATTTTTACAGTGTTGTCTTCTCCCAGCTGACTGAAGGGGGTCCTTCACTTCTCCTTTCTCTACCAGCTTCCGTCTCCTTTCTCCTCCAAGTCTCGGGGAGAGGAGGAAAAAGGGTCATGTCGGTTAACGTTAACCAGCTACAGGAGGAAAGATAGAAAGTTAAAGCTAGAAATGTATATAATAGAGTGGCGGTGAACATGGAGAAATGAGATGGAGAGAATAAGTGGGACAGGCGGACGGGAGAACAAGCCCTGGAGTGCTAGCAAGTCAAGGTCACACAGAGGATAGATAGCCTGTGTGGAGAAGGAATAGTGCTGAGATGGAGGGACAGTAGAGGAATAATAGAGCGGTGAGGGACAGCTGACTGCTTTAGTCTGGGAGGACAGGGATTAGGAAGAAAACAGCAAAACCACAAGAAAGTTAATCTGACAGAGAAATGCATAAATTCAATGAAACGCTCAGAACATTTTTCCAGTTAATCATAGCGTCCACAAAGTTTTAGGTTTGACTTCGTTATGATTTGCTTCTCTAGATATAAACATGAACGTGAAACAGAAACTGATTTAACCGCACTTCAAAAACTGGAAACACAGGAAAACATGAAGCAAAGTTTTTAGGGATGCAGGATATAATCGGCCCCCTATCGGTATCGGCCTTAAAACTGAATATCGGACATCGACCCCCACCGATATTTAACCCGATGTTTGATCAGCTTCTGAGTTTCTAAAGTCTAAAAAAATAA
>JAGKQL010000068.1:2611434-2627805 GCA_018398635.1 Cyprinodon brontotheroides | reverse complement strand
TCCACTTCTATTTAAAGCTCTGGTCTTTCAGCAAAGGTTTGCACAATTATTCAGTCCAGATGCAGAGGGACAGGGACACTTTAGGCAGCGTCCCCTCCCCCCTCAGCCTTTACATGTCATCATATAATCTGGTTATAACCACTTCACTGCTCAGCTATACTTTGCACAGGAATGTCGATAAAGTTGCTGCTCAACAAAAGCGAATAAGATTCCTAAAACAAGGAGCAGAAATCTGCATTGTTTATTCTTCTTCCTGTTCCTCCTTAAAAATTATTCTCTTCTCAAATCCAATTGTGCATGATAGTGAGCCCACAGAGGAATCCTCCAGAACATCCTGGTGAATCACCCTTCATCCGCAGGCTGAGCACGGCTGAGCCGTGTTTGACTCTAACACTAATAGGCACAGACACAAACCCATCCAAACATCTACTCCCCCCTGAACCCTATCTTTGGGCCTTGTGTTGTACAGTACTACAAGGTATGCTGTTGGCCCCTTTATAAAATGCACTGTACAATAAAGGATGATATAAAATATTGCATTTAATATTCAACCCTTGATCTGATCATTATTATGATGTAACCATGAAAGGAGCCGATTTCCACAGTTCTAAGCATGGAAGGTTTTCTGGTTTTGATGATGGGAAAGTAAATGTCCAAAGATGGTTTTCTGATCAGTGACAAACGTCCAATTAAATTACAAGTAGAAGAGTAATCTCCATTGAGGAATTTGACCAAAATAGGCTAAAGACAACAAAAATGGTTAAAGTGGAGTTTATTTCTTCTGCGTGCTTCAGATGTTCAGAGGCTCAAGAAGCGCCGCTCCTTCTGCTCGAAATGAGCTGCAGGACCTCCTGATGCGCGTCAACCATTAAATTGGCCTGTAAACCAGCAGCTTCTGCTGCTTGACTAGCGTGCGGTCTGAACGTAGCATTAGAAACATTTTAAACAATTTTTTTCGAAATGATTTGATTTAATGAAATTTAATGTATCCTGAGATAACATCTTATTGACAGCTATCGAAATGTAGAATGGGTCTGATTTATGTCTTGTCAATTCAGAGGGCCCCCTGCCTCTCTCTGCCTAGGGCCCCAAATTTCCTAAGTCCGCTCCTGATGGCTTTATAAATAAAATGAAATACGTTGGTTAAAATCATGAAGAGTGTCTCCTACTGGCCACCTGAGAAGCAATCGCCACTGACATGTTATTGTGAATGCACTATGAATAGAGTGCTTGTTCTAGTATTTATAAAAATGTATTTATTGAATAGAAAAAAGCATTAAGAGACAAGAAATAGTGTGGTCATAAGATCCTGGGGTATATCCATTTTAATAAATCAAGGTTTTCATCTAGTTAAACCGACCCTAACATTGAAGATCGCTGTTAGAACGTACTAAGAGCTGCTTACAGCTGGTTGAATAAACTCTGGATGTTTGTGAAAAGGAAGCAGATTTGGGATGAGAGGAGAAACACATGAAAATAAAGTTAAAAAAAGACCTTGAACCTTATCAGAAAAAAATAGCTACAAACACGAATGTTAGCAGAACTGTTGAACCATTACATAGAAATTATATTTTAATAATCTGCTTTTCAACCCTGATATCTGTTTTACTTTATTAAATCCCTTCTGTGCTTAAATATTATGACTATATTTTTGTTAAACTTATTAATGTCTTGCCTGTTACTTTACAAACTGGTTAATGGATGATGTAAGCTATTTTAATTTTGATAATAAATATGCAGAAACAATATGTTAAACTTTGGAGCATGATGTGGGCCCAAAAGTTTAGTCCTTAGGTAACTTCAATATTTACCTTAATCCTCTGAGTCCCGTCTTTTGTAAATGTGGTTTCCATTTTTTATTGCCGCACTGCCGACGCCCAGCGTGAATTTACAACCAAACCTAACTCTACATTTCCTCCACCTAAGTTTAATGTTTGTCTCAAGGAGCTCAGAAACTGCTTTTTAAATAATTCGCACAAATTAAATGATGAAGAATCAAAGCTTATCTCTGGTGGTACTAAAAACAGTCTCTCCAAATGTGATTGGCTCCTTTAATTTAAACCTTTAAAGCCTGTACCATAAAAAATAATTGTCAGAAAAATCACATTTTGTTTAAACATTTCTATCATTGAACTTTCTCACAAATGAAATAATAAAAATACATAATAATTAGGTCATTTATTTGCATCAGTATTGATCCATTAGCATTTCTGTAAAATCTTCTCTACATTTTCTGTTCTGATTGGGTAAGTCTGGGTTTTCAAGAACAAAAATCTCTCTCTGCTGATGCAGATCCAATAAGATAGACTTGGCTTTAAAGGGCTAACACCACATTCCCTTTCCTCTACCCTTGACCAGGTGAAGGAGAACTTTCCTTCACGTTCCACCCTGCGGATGCTTCATCTGCTTCTTTTCATTTTCGCAATGTAATCATTTCCATCTCTTTCCATCGCCAATCTCTTGCTTTTTCCCAACTTCTCCACAGTGTTGTGGACAAGGTGACCTAAATGAAATTAGTCGCTTTGTTCCGCTTTTACTCTGGCTAGTTGAATCTTATTTTCAAAACTATTTTGCTCATGGTTAAAGCCGCTCACAGTGTCTTCCCTTCATATGTATCTAACCGTCTACAGGTCTTTGTCAAGCCTTTAGAAGAGAGGATCCAGTTTTCAAACCAGACAGACAGTTTGACATCTCAAAAAAGTATTTAAAGTAACAGATCTGCAGTGAAGAGCTAGGGTGGCTAATGCAGGATCCTGTGCAGGACGACAACACAGGTTAGTGACCACGTCAATCTGGCGGAGGAAATGTGAGTCACTAACTTGGGAGTGGTGGCCTAGTGGTTAGGACAAAGAGCTTGGAATCCTGAGGTTCTGAGTTCAAGCCCCACTCCCACAGACTGCTACTCTGGGTCTCTGAGCAAGACCCTTAATCCCACACTGCTCCCAGAGTGCCCCACGATGGCAGCCCACTGCTCCCCAGGGTGATGTGTTTAATGCAGAGGTGAATTTCTCCAATGTGAGATCAATAAAGTTTAATCATTTTTAAGCTGGTCTTAAAGCTCAGTTCGTGCCCAGAGGATCAGCTGGTTGGCTGTCAACAAGATGTAGCCGACACTGTCCAGAAAGTCCCAGACGCTGAAGCCCTGAAGGTCAGAAAACTGGCAGGAGATCAGATCCAAGCAGACGAAGGAAGGCAGGAGAGAGCAAAGCCGGTGACGAGGACGTGCTCGAGTCAGGGCCAGAAGATCAGAGATCTGAAGCGAAAACCAGGAACTGTTCCAGGTTAGGGTAAATAGGCAGAATACAGCAGGAGTCCCAGGACAGATCAGGAGGCAAACAGATCAGAACTTGAACAGGCCGGCTCAGAGGTCCAGGGAACTGGTCAAGATCAGGCAATCAGAACACATTAAGATTCACTAGAAGACTCTCACCAAGGCTTTGCATAGTCTGGCACTGATGACTGGAGGAAGGCAGGTTAGGTAGAGACTGCAGACGGTGGAACCGATGAGTTGTAATGAGAAAACTGGGCAGAGCAAAGCATGTGAGTGAAATTAGTAATTAGCCCAGTCATCAGCGCCAGAATCATACCAGTCTTCTAACTCCGTCCTTCACTGCCAGCTTACCTATGAGGTATTGCCTCTTTCCTAGTTTACAAAACCGGTCAAAAAGTCCATCCTCTTTGATCCTCGTGTACATTTTTCTTAATCCCTGATCTTACTGTGCATCCGTCTTTAGGACACGTTCTGCATGTTGTGAAAGTCACTAAATAATTGCATTATTATTATTTACGGATATAAGACTTAATTCTGAGCTTAAAAATGGGGGATATTGCTCTAAAGAACTGAAATCCTTCCTCCAATATGAGGACTGATGTTCCTCTAACTCTGCTCAGGCTCAGTTCTCAACCACTGACCTAAGCTGAAGTGTTTCCCTAAATGGAGCGACATGAAGAACCAGGGATCTGATCTAGAAAGGTCTCTGTTCACTTCAGTCAGATCTGATTTAACAGGAGCCTCTGTTTCCAGACTGTTTGTGAAAGTGTTCTCAAAAGCCCCTCGATTGCCTTAAAGGTCAGGTTGTATATAGATCTCACAGCTGTCCTTTTAGAAATCTAACAGGCTTTAGAGAGACGGAGAGCTGAGAGGCGGCATCACTTCTTACATCAGGCCCCATTAAACACAATGAGAATTATAGCCCTTTCAAGTGAGTCGATTAATCAGCCATGGATCAAGTTAGATCAGAGCCCTTTGGTTTGGTTTTTTTTTTGTTCCTCTTACAATAAATAATAATTGCACTGCTGGGGAGATTGTTTGTGACGAGGTATTTTGCATGTTGCCAGGTCACAATGAAGTGCCCTCAAGAGGATGTCGAGAAATTGAGGGAAGAACGGGAAGCAAAACGCTCTCCATAATTAACTGTATATTGGAGGCACTAATACTGTGTTGCTCGTTATTACTCTGCCAGAAGAGACGTGTCCGCAGACGTGATTTCCATATTTTCTTTTTTTCTGCCTAACTCCTCTCCAGGCTAATCTGACACTTCTCTCCATTATGTCCCACTGTTGGCTATGCCAGAAAAAGTTAACCAGATGACATCCTCGTTGCGATGTTATGGTGATAATGTCAAGTAGCTCCAAGAACGCTGTGCGCGTGTTTGTGTGCCAGTGGGTGTATTACTGTGTTTAATAGCGGCCAGTTAATTTCCCCCTGCCCCGCCAGCGGGATGCGAAGCTTCACCATCTCTGCAGGTGTGACAAACATTGACTTAGAGCATTGCAGTAATATTGGTCCCTTCTTTGCAATAATACTGAGTTAATACCATGGCAGCAAGCCTGGCCTGTCTCAATAGCTACTCTTTAAATGGATGCCTTAAGTCTTTTCTAGTACGGTTCTGTTGAGAGGTTATGAGGATCTATTATTTCACCAGGAGTTTATTTTAACTTCTACATCTAGTAAAAGTATGAGACTAAATACAAACGTGTTGAAACTGTAACTTTTTGAAACCATGTTTTTCCGCCTTATTAGGTTATATCCAGTAACGCCTTCCTATGGGCAACCACTTGAAGGCACAAACCAAAACTGTTCATCATTTATTTATTTTGGTACAAGTTGATTCAGAATGAGTGGAGGACAATCACTGTCCCCAGTGACATCTGCGGTTGATATTTTTTCATTTTTTATATTTTAGAAACAAAAAGCTGAGTGTGTATGATCGCCATCTACGTATATGTGCTACCGCTTTTCATCCTAACCGTCCGCTGAACTGCTGCTAGTTTTCCTCTCATGCCTGGAAGATGTCTAAAGCTGCCAAGCTACCACAGATGATCTCGCTCTCCAGATGAACCATTCAGATGAGCTAGCCGAATGAATAGGAAGGGGTAGAGCGCCGCCCCTGTGGCCCAGGCTGCCTGTCACACCTCCAGTCCGGCCACCCAGATGACGTGACGTCATACACACTTCGCTTTGTTTTAAAAAATATATAAATATAAAAAATATAACTGCAGATGTCTGCTAGGGACGTAGTGATTGGCCTCCATGTTCTGAATGCTGGCGCATCATAAAGAATTTATGAACAGCTTAGTTTGTGCCTTCAAGTCACTTGTTCCATAGGAAGACGCTACTTGGATATAACCTAAATCCTCTAATATAGGACGGGCCTTTATTTCACTCAGGTGCATCTTGGTCCAGGCCATTATATGGGAAGGAGGCCAGAATTAGTGACGAGGCCTCTATTTCAATTTGGATCAAAATGGTCTACAATGCGGAATTAAATAAGCAATGAGATTTTGTGTCTCTTTGAACCTATAAAAATACTAGGGTTCATTTATTGAAAAAGTACAGTTACCATAACGATATACAGAATATTATTCAGACATCTTCAACCAACTGCAAACCTAAAAAAAGACACAGAAGGGAATCGGCCAAACTGACTTACAAAACAAAAGTAAAAAAATAAAATTAAGCAAAACTGTTCTGCCATCACAGCAAAGTTTTATTTGAAGGCAGGCTAAGTGGAATTAGGCTACCAGTATCATATATTTCAAGGTATATTCAGAACAATGAAGGCCAACGAAATGCTGTCATTTTAACGCCGCCTGGTTACAAACAGACACCTACCGGTGATCACATGTGGCTTTCAGATCAGAACGACTGTATAAGGTCACTACGATCTCTGTAAGGATGGGACTTCCCATGCCAATGGCTTGGATTCATTAGTAAACATTGCCCCCTGTGGTACTACCACCAACTGGTATGGAGTGTTGGTCTGAATGGCTACTACCTACTTATACTGAACAAAACCAAATCAACAAAAATAAAACCAACAAAACCAAAATAAGATTCAAATCCTCTCAATTACATTGATTAAGCTAAGATAATGAAAAATAATTACATAACACTTATCTCTTGAGTTCTTTCTAAGGATTTCTGCAAACACTGCCCCCCTGTGGTGCTTGTATGTTACTATCACAAGTTGTTGAGGACTGCCCAGGAAAATCGTTGTTTCTAATTATAGCCCCGGCCTGTATAAGAGTCTGGCCATTATTTACCTCTGCTGACAGCGATTTACGGTAACCTAATGGAATACAGGCCAATATTAGAGGATTTACGTAACCTAATGGGAATACAGGCCAATATTAGAGTGATTTACGGTAACCTAACGGAATATCTTCAGAACGGCTCCAAATGACCCTAAAAAAAACTAATATGGGTGAATAGAACATGATGTTATAACGTAAAATCGAGGTCCCAATGTAAAAAGAAAAACGGCGTTGCCCTTTAAGAAGAGCTACTGCAACATAAAGTTGTGGTGAAATATCGGTAGGTAGTGTGTAACAACCGGGTGAATGTGGAAGGAAAATTACAGAGTGCACCCTGGAGAAAGTGAAGGCCACGAGGGCTAGGATCTGTGGAAAAGTATATTTCCCATGGGCTGTGGGCTGCATCCTGCTGCGAGCGAGCAGCTGCACGGCATCATCAATAAGTCTCTGTCTGCTGGGTGCTACCCAGCTGTAAACAGTTGACAGCTATACGAGCAAACACATCAATGAGCTGTCAGGGAACAGACAGCAGAGCTGAAGGCCTCGCTAAGACATGATCATCCCCATGCTTACCATTCTAATTATTTACTGCTAATAACATTTAGGGAAAAAGTAAGGTTGCTGTGTTTACATGTGTGTTTCTGTTTAGGGAATCACAAGCAGCATAAATGTAGGTGGTTGGATATTTTTCATCATTTGAGTTTGCCCTTCCTTTGACTTTGGTTGATGCTAATGAGGGTTATTTTCTGTGGTGTCACTCCAGCTGGAGTCTAAAAGCAGAGGGATATTTAAATCTCCTCCTGACACACAGCCAATACAGTGTCATCCCTGGAGCCTGTCCTCAGTCCTCAGCGCTAAGGAGGACGGCACCGGAGCAGTGCTTTAGAATCCCCAGGTTCACAGGGATGAGAAAAGTCATCTGAAGCAAGAGATAGTGACTGGAAGGAAGGGTTTACAAAATGCATTTGAAAAATTATAGTCAGGATTCCAATGTCCAAGTTTAAGCTTTTATTAATAACTCAACATAACCGACCAGTATGCATAGCTCTGTACAGGCTTGGACTGGGCTAAACAGGCTAAACTTCGGCCTTGGCATTTTAAAACCAAACGGCCTACCTTGGCGCTCTCTTGATCGCAGGATTTTTTTGCAAATTGCAATTTATTCCAGATTCTGTTTTAATCCACACGGTTTAACACAGCCGGACAGCACTGCTAACAAGCAATGGATTATGTTTGCATTGCTCTTTCACATTAGAATGATTAGCCTTCAGATGCTAAACCCCATCATGCACCACAACATAAATTTGCCAAATGTAAGAGGAACATTGGAATTTGGTTTAAAGTAAGTATTTTAGTTTTATTATAATTGAGTTTGTTGCAAAGGATTTTATAAGTTCAGGAGACCATCCTGATCTCGCTGAGCTTTCAAGGTTTCACTCAAGAGATCAGTCTGGAGACTCTCCGCTAAAGAAAAATTTGGAGCCGCTCACCAAACCTTAACGCCCAATCAGCGCTGGCTTTGAGGCGGGCTGAGGTGGTGACGCAACGAAGAAGCGACAGTTCAGTCTAAAGAACATGAGTGGCTTCGCCGATGAAACTAGCGCTAGCGTGGCTATCGAGCAAGTTTTATCGGAATTACAGAGTATTTCTTCACTGAAAGAAGAGCAAAACACTGCTCTGGAGGCTTTTCTCAGAGGAAAAGATGTTTTTGCTCTTCTCCCGACTGGTTTCAGCAAGAGTTTGATCTATCAATTGGCTCCTCTTTCGTCGTCGCTCTGTTGGTACGTCATATGCTTGGTTGATCTGATTGGTTTATTTGGCCCGCTCTATCACCAACATAGGCCAATCAGTTAACCAGTATTTTCGCCCCTTCCCAAAATTACTTCTCGACGGAAGGTTTTCCAGATGGATATGCGGAGCAAATCCATCTGGCTGAGCTCGTGCTAAGGATTTTACAGTTGAAGGAAATAGAAAAATGACACCATGTGCCAACCGTCACAAGGAAGGGCTATATAAACTGCATGCATCATTTAGGGAGTTAAATTGGATTACTCTTTTCAGTTATTTACTGTCACAGGTAGGAGCTTCAGCCGGAGCCGCAGAGGGAAGTGTTGGGGCCGGTATGATTTAAGGAGGGCCGGCCCTCGGACTCTAAAATTAGGACCGGCCCACCGTGCAAATTCCCTCGCTATCACAGATTACCAGTCCCAGCCTGGCTGTATAGGACGAAGCTGCAGAAATGCCCATCCTCTGTCCCTGAAAAACACCACCAGTCACAGTGAGGGAGCAAAATAGGTCCCGCCCACCACTCTTACGCCGATAGTTTCTGTGAAGGCGCTACACGTTCTTTAAAGAAAAGTGTCGCTCATTTTCAGAATTTAAACTTCTGAAAGTTCTTTTAAATCTGAAATGATTCCATCCTGTTCAATAAATGATCAGTGTTTTTAATTCAGAGTATATTTTATGTGAATGTGCTTTACTGGAGGCATCCATGTTTGTCAAAGAAATCCACTACTGCCACCTACTGGTTTGTGACATTGTCACGGGGTGAGGTATCGGCTGTTGATCAAGTCCCAGTGCTGTATCTGGTGTTTGTCACAACGCCAGCTATTATCCAAGTCATCCAATCTTGAAAACATTCTTCCCAAATGTTGGCTACATATTACCTAATGTTTTTTCTCTGGCCCTTTAAGTATTAGATTTAGACAAACTTTTTATTGTCATTGTGTTTGCACAGGGTGTATAAAAAAACAAAATGATGTTGCATACAGCTTACAAATAACAAAATGAACATGAGCATTTATGAAGTGCAGCAGTGATCTGAATGTAAACAGTCTAGGAGGAAAGGAAACCAGTTTAAAAATAATGGTGAAAAGGGGCATTAATATAGAAAGATTCACTGCAGTGCAAAATCAATATGGTGCAAAATAAAGTAGAACATTGAATTGTATTCTATTTAAAAGGATTATAAAAATTTCTGCCAGGCGAGTGATGCAAGATAATGTGAGTGTGATGCAGAGTGGTGTTTAGGAAGTCTATCAAATTCATTAGTGTGATGGCGGTGGGGAAGAAGCTGCTGCATGTAGAACCTGCTGGTCCTGCATTGAATGCTGGGAAGCCTCTTCCCAGAGGGCAGCAGGGAGATTTTGGGGGTATGAGGGGTCGCTGATGATGTTACTGGCTCGGGACACACAGCACTGGGATGAAATGTCTTTAATGGAGTGGAGCTTCTATGATCCTCTCTATTGTTCTCACCACTCCTCTCTGCAGCCCCTACTACACCACACAATGAGACAATAGCTGCTCAGGAACGCCCCATGGTGGGAGGATGGGGGCGGGGGTTGGTGGCCTCCCTCATCCCTCATCCCCAGGAAGTCCGCTGCTAAGTCTGTGTATTGGAAACTGTAATGTTGTAATGATGTCATTTGCAGTTAAGAAAAAATAAACAAATAACCTAAAACCAAAACCAATAATGAGACTCTGACTCTGCTTTTAATTTGAATGAGTTTTTGAGCCAGAATGTAAAGTCGCCCCTTCAGGTGCGCGCTCAGAAGCCTCATGAGGCGCTGCCCCTGCTGCTCCTGCTGCTCCTGCTGCTCCTGCTGCTCCTGCTGCTCCTGCTGCTCCTGCTGCTCAAAACGCTCCTGCAGGACCGATATGCTGTAGACCCTTTGATGCGCCTCAACCATTGACTTTGCATTGTAAACCTCCTGCTGCTTCCGCTGCCTCTGCTGCTTGCGGTCTGAACGTAGCATTACAAGTCTGATGTTTTTTGATGCTTCATAATGATTTATAGACTAAGAGAAGTATTTATTTCTCTGACTTACAGCGAGCCAGCATAAGGACTTTAGGACTGGGATGGTGTGTTCTACTTTCTTAGTTTTAATGAGGATGCTGGCAGCCACATTCTGAATCAACTGAAGCTGTTTGCTTGATTTTCAGACGGATGGTGAAGAAACTTCTTCTTAAAGTGGATTAAAGATCATTGCATGGGCTACTTTTTGAAGATCCTGCTGTTAGTCTTTAAAGCCCTAGAAAGTTCATCAGAGTACAGGAGGCTGAATTTCCTCCTGTCTTCATGAGCCTCTGAATGTTCAGGTCCACCAATGCAACCAGATTTTCAGCCTATATTAACTGAAGCTGCGTTACTCATGCATTCATTTCCTTTAGGCACTGACCTAGCTTGAATGTATTCATAGTCAATGCTGATATCAGGATATGGAGCAGCGTATTCATGGCTGTGTGTTGTCTGCATAGCAATGGTGACTTTTCTGGTTCTTTGTAATAAAGTGAGCTGCAGCTAATATAATGAGAGCAGGCAGCTATTGGATAGGAGGCGCCCCAAGATGGACACACAGGGAAGTCATTTCTGTGGTGTTGGATGACAAACAAGTCCTTTAAGTAAAATTTAAACCAGTCCAGTTCTTAACCAGTGAGACCTACCCGTATTTAGGCACTGCAGTTTGCAGTCTGCGTTTATGATATTTATTTTATATATTTATTTCATTTTGAACACCTTGACATGAGCAGTCTTTGAGCGGGAACAGCTGCTCATCGTTAGGCAAGTGTTTAACTGCTCACTGCTTTTTATTCCTCCATAACCGACCGATACATGATGTTTAAGGTGGGCCCGTAGTTCTGCAGGAGCAACTTGTTCTTTTTCAACAGAGATTTAATAAATATTTTTACAGCCTGCCAGAAGAAAAAAACATTTTTTTTCCTGTGCTTGCTATTACAAGGACAAATAAATCCTTGGATCTTGCAGGATATGTAACAGGCTTAAAAAAGCAGATTTTTAACGTTCTTGCTGATAATAAGAGGCCTTTATTTAGCAAAAGTCCCCCTTTATAATCCTACTTGGTGCTGATCACTGAGGAGTTGAGTGAAGGTGACCTTTCTGGCTGTTTTTTAGATTTCCAACACTGATTTTTGGCTGGAAGCAGAGGTTTAGTACCAGCTCTTAGACACAAATAATATATTAAAAAGCGGACCCAAGAAAATATGCATTTCTAAATCTTACTGATTTCAACATTAGCAGAATGTATAAAATTCAAAATAAGTAGTATTTACATGCATTTAGAAGCTGTGGACAAAATCATAACTTTTCGGGAAAGGGAAAACAAAAAATGTCAATTTATTACAATACATTTTTTAATTCACATTTGTTTTATATTTTTTTTATTTATTTGATCATTTCAGCAGCTCCATTGAATGTCCAGCTGAACCGTAAGTCTGTTTCCTACCTGCTTAAATACCCAAACTGGATCTGGTTAAAATCTGGGTAGAGAAACTTAATTATAATAATCTTCAGTTATTAGATCCATCGTCTATTTAATCTGGTGTCATAAAGGATGTGATTTAATTAAAATCCACTTATTTTATTGATCTGCTTCAGACTATTATTAACCAGTCATATCTAAAACCACACAAACTAGTACTAAGACTAAGCCCATGTTATTTCCTGGAGGTAAATAAATACCAACAATTGTTCTTTGGTTACCGATGTTAATGGGAAAAAGATTGAAATGGTTAAACCATAAACATACTTTAAAGTTATCAATGATAAAAGACTCGCATTAAACGAGCACAAAAGCAGATATTGTTTTAATTGTTAAATATTTCTTGCTCTGCTTTGCTATGGAGACGCGTTAAATGAAATCATCAGAGCAGAATCTAAAGAGATGATACTCAGTAAAGCAGGAGATCATGTCCATCGTTGCTCTTCTGTGTGTAGCTGCTGGTTCTGCTTCTCTGAAGTATTTCACAGCGGCTGCTTTTGGGGTAAAAATGTATTCTGAGGTCATTTTCCTCCTACATGTCTGATTATACTGCAAGGTCCAGAGTCAGAACTAAGGCTGTGTTCAAACTGCAGGCATTAAAGCTCCATTCAGATTTTTTAAATCCAAACCTGTATGTGATCTCCTGTGTGAACCGCATTTACACGACTGAATTGTCCTGCATGCGCATTAGAGGACGCAATAATGGCGTCTAAGCTTGGCGCCCGGCTCTGTGTTTGGGGAGTAAACATGGATGGTAAAGGTTCTGGAGGACATAGGGACCCCTTTTTTCATCATTCTGCTTCATTCTATCTGCTCCTATTCTCCCACTCTGCAGAGATCTGTTGGTTCAATCTCTAACGTTCTGCTCTCTCTGCTTTCTCCAGATGGTAGCTTTATCTGGTCTGTTCCTGTTTGGCTGTGACTCCATCCTGGAGAGAAATATTGGCTGTGCTGCTGCCATCAAGCACCTTTGTTTCTAGATGTTGGAGCTTGGCGCTGTACTTTCAGTGAGTGTAGTCCTGTTTCTCTTTAATCTATTTCTAACTGGATGTGCTCTCTTCATCCTCTGACATGGGAGCTGGCTCGAGCCTGCGTCTGCCTGGCTGTGTTTTCCTGGGCGGGGCATACTGTGGAGCTGGTTGACAGTTGCCTTTTGTTGCATATATGCTTCTTTTTATGTCTGCTTCACCAATGCTCCTTGAACCCCGAGTAAGATCTCAGCAGATGGCAGCTCACCACTGAGCCTGTGGATTTCTGCTGGAGTTTCTTCCTGTTCAAAAGAGTTTTTCCTCTCCACTGTCTTCTACAAGCATGCTTAGTGTACAGGACCCTGAAGGAATGTGTTGTCAGCACCAGTTTTCTCTTAGATTCCTACTTTGAATCAATCTGACTGGATAGTAACTGGTGAACTGGAAGTGACCTGAGATGACGTGATAGTGAATTGAAGCTATAGAAATACACTGATTAGAATTGAGTATTGCTGGAGCGCATCTAGTGATTTTTTTCCCAACCTCAGCCAGTGAATCAACAACACAATCTTTCAGTTAGATGGTTGAAATTCATGACTGCTTTCTGCATCATCGTCCACCGTGCTTGTTTTCTCTTGCCGCGGCTTTCCGGTCGCACATAACAGAGTCGGGATTAATGCGATCTGGTATATTCAGGATAAGATTCATATTCCGATTCCAAATTAAGGGTAAATACACTTTATTTAAGACATTTAGACTTATTTCTAGATTTTATTCTTGCAGTGTTGGATTATTGTTTAATTGCTGACATCTTGCAAAAGGTTTTGAATCTGGATGAGAGATTAAGGGGTAAATAAAGGTCATAATATATTTTGGCCAAAGGGGATTATTTTATTACAACTTAAAATGGCGATGAGGAACTTCGACAAAAGCCTTGATCTTGAGTGTAGAATCTAAATATATGTACAGTCTGATTTTTGAAGGTGGGTATATGTTGTAATATTTTTTCTGTAGTATGAAAGGTCATTGCTGTTTGTGTCTCAGGGTTATGCTTTCATTAACCGTTGCTTGGCCACCTGTGAGGCTGCTGCTGTCCAGTTCATGTTTAGCTAGGTGTGAATAAACCAGCAGTCACCATCTAATATGAAGCATCATGTCCGACGAGTCGGACCCCCCCCCACTGCACCCTGGTGAACCGGCACGTTTTTCCTCATCCATTTTAAACCTCTTTCTCAGCGAGTCGTTGCACACTTGTTCATCATCCCCTCATCAGCGTCTCATCCTGACACGACTAGTGAGAAGGTTGTGGGTGAAGGCGGGGCATAGTGATCTCTCATCACACCATTCTAAGTTAGTCAGTGCAAAGGTTTGACACCAGGGAAGGAGTGTGAAGGACTGAAACACTTACGCACACACAGACCCACCAGGTCACTCCAGCTCTGTGTTTTAGTGGATTTTTTATGGACTCTTAAGGTGGAGGACTGCGTCTGAGTCGGCGCTCTAACCTCCAGCTATTGGCTCCAGCTCCATGGGTCTTTTTACTGCCTGCTCTGTCTAGTCTGGTAATAAAGGGACTTTTACACACTATCCTTATTTGAATTAACAGGGAAAGGTGGAACCCTTTCAGTGATCATGATTCAGACTTTATTCATTTGTGCCTTCAGAGTCTTTCTGGTATTCTTATATTAAATATTGGGTAGACATCTGTCACTCCTGGAACTGGATAATGACTGAAACGCCTGCAGCTGTAAGCTCATTCTCTGCTGGTGTTGTGTCTGATGAGACTTCCCATAAACCATAACGACTATGCCGGGAATAGGCTGCTTCACTGTCATTTAGCTGCCATTCAATTAAAGTTGCACTTGTCCTGCCAATACTTTAATTACACCCTCAATAATTGTTTGCCCATTTTTAAAAAGGGAATTAATCTTTTCCATGAGACCAGAATGACAGGAATCAGGCGATGATATCTAAGGTGGAGGGGTTTGCACGCATTCAACCCGACATCCTCAGGCAAAAACAATTGACTTGGACTTGGATTAGATTTTATTATTCCGCCCACGTGATACATCTGGAGCATCTGAGACCTCTTTGTCTTGGTTGATGTCACCAGCAGCGAGCTGTTGATGTGGGCAGATGGGGACTGTAGGCCTGCATGCATATGCACAGGCTTTACAAATTGCTTTTCAATAGCATTACAGTTGAGTCCCTCTTCCCTTCCTCCCACTCGGCGTTTTTGCTGCACTGCTTTTTTCTCCATTTTCTCGCTTTCTTCACATCCCAAAACTGCTGTGAGAGGATCCCACTCATGTCACTGGGCTTAGGATGTGTCAAGTGGAAGAGTGCATGACTGTGTGGATGTTTGCTGCTCCAGCATCATGTGCATCTATTTTCTGGGAGACTCTCTCCTTTCAAAGGCGACTCTTAATGACTGAGAAGTTTTTATTGAGCACATTAGGTGAAAGCCATAATAAAGTTTTGCACTGAGTCGGCGTAGGATGTTAGTATTGCCAGGATTAATGGATGGCATGCATTACTTTGAATATAAATCTGGATAAGGAGCAAATTAACATTTATTGCTTTTTCTTTACTAATTGTATCAATTGTCTGCAGCTGTCCATTAAACCATTTAAAAAAACAAACTCCTTGTCTGATATGAGACATTATGGCTACGTTCAGCAGGCTGATGTCACCCAAATCCCATTTTTTTCCAGGATCTGATCAACAACACAGATCCGATTTTTTTCCAATGCGACCCAGGCTGCTTCGCTCTGTGGTCCTGAATCCGATACGATTCCGATCTTTTCAAATGCGACCTGCATGTGGTCGCATTCATCCGTCCTGAACGCCATTAATACCCGACAAAGGTCACTATTCTGCTACATGCGGCAAGAAAAACAACAAATCATGGCGGACGATGATGCGGAGAGCAGTATTTATGTTTAACCATATTAAAAATGTGTTTTTAAGGTTGGGAAAGATCACTGGACGAGCTCCGGCTCTACATCTGTGTTTAATTCCGTGCACACAGAGCACCCTGGTTTGTGACGTCATTGCGTTCGCTACTGCGCATGCCAGACACTGAAGTTGTGTGAATGCAGTTCACACAGCAGATCACAAACAAGTCGCATATATTTGGAAATGTGACCAAAAAAATCAGTCAGACTCTGAAGCGCTGCTGTAACGTAACATTAGCTTGGATCCAGTAACCAGCCGTTCTCTGCTGTTAATCTCCACATTATTCATACCAACACCAGATTTTACCAACATGTTGATTTGATTTAAAGTATCCAGATTCCTGTATTGAATTTATTGCTTTTTATGTAACGGAAATAAATCCCAGTAGGTTTTCTACCATTTTTGATAGCTGACAGACAAAGTGAAAATACATTTTCCTCCAAAGAAAAGTCTTAAAGGAGAAGTCCGGTCAGCAGGAATAATCAATGGATTATTTATAAAGAAAGAAAAACTAAAACATTAAAGCAAGTGCTACACTAATTAATATGAAATCAGTACAAAATTAAAATAATAATTTTCGTCGCGATCACGGAGTCTGGGAGCGGCCATTTTTGCCCAAATATAGTAGC
>JAGKQL010000068.1:2587667-2610934 GCA_018398635.1 Cyprinodon brontotheroides | reverse complement strand
CGCGGAACGTGAAAAAGCTCTGCTCCCCATGGTTTTAAGACGGGCTGGGCTAATGCTCCCCATTCTATGCACCTTCACTCCTCTTCAATCAGACTGCATTTAAAGCATCTTTAAGGAACCGTTTAGCAGTGGATCAGCCGTTCCCTCTACCTGTTTCAGCCTCAGTGAGTCTTTGTCCTGCTGGACGGTGAACCTCCCCTCTGGATGTTGTGCTGTATTGATTTTCCTCCACATGGCCTTTGGTATGTAAACCAAACCCAGTGCAGCCCTCTGGTAGGCCAGCATGTGTCCCATAGACCCTCCATCAGCAGCTGATGGATGGTTCAGAGCTCCATAACCCTGCATTCAGCCTCTCTCCTCTCTTCTGATGTGTCTGCTTTGCTCCTCGGTCTTCATGATGTTATTTGTTCACTAATGATCCTTAGCATTATATCATTATACTGAGATTAAACCTCACATAGACTTTAATTACTAATTAAACTAATCAAAGGGGGCTAAAAATGGGTGCATATTCTAATTTTCAGTTTCTTCCCACAGTTATGCATTCCTTGTTTTGAAACACCTACAGTGTTTTTCCATTATCCTCTCTATTCGTCCCGCCGCCTTCAGTGACCTCCACCGTCTCACTGCAGGTGCGGCTGTCAGTAGTGGACCCGTTAACGTGTTGTGAAAACGAATGGCTGTAGCTGCATGTCCGACTCTTTGTTACCCTAGAAGGTGAAAGAAGAAGGCACTTTTAATCCCAGCCTGAAAACTTGCTAGTCTTTCTTTCCATGCAGCAGGCAGACAGAGGAGCGGGGAGTAATTGGTTCCCTGGTGCTTCTCCTCTTATAAGTCTTTTCTATTTTTACTCTTGCATGATGCTTCTTAGAAATGCAGTCTTTGCCTTCTCTTAAAACATATCAGCCCTGTTTATAATTCACACCCAAGAGATCATGCTTGTGAGCAGTTGCCATAGTGCTTTGGAGCACCAATGAGGTAATGCAAAACATCAGGTTTCTCTGGGTGACATTTCTCTCCAGAGCATTAAGTGTGGAACCAGGAAAGCATGTGATCCATCTGTTAGCAGGAGGCCAAGAAGTCACCCTATGCACGGCCTCTAGAGATTGCATCCAGCTTTAGCTGCTTTTAATTTAAAGGGGCTTAACCTCTCATTCTGCGTAAATTATATGCATTTTACTTTATACCAATCTGGCATTCTAATCACCGTTAATCCCTAAACTAGACCTCTAGTGGTCAAACCGTTATATCTGGTTTATGATTACCAGGAAAATTCTTTGCAAAGGATCTGACTGGATGAACTGGTGAACTGTAAAGACGACACGATGTGAATTAGCTCTATAGAAATAGACTGAATTAAATTGAATCCTGCTGACGGACATCATTAATATAGTGGCAGCTTTAAAGATCATTTTTAATTCATCATATCTTATATTCTCTTTTCCTGTCAAAGACCGAAGTCCATCCCTGCTGCTGTTTTTCTACTACATGCTGCATTGACAGTAAAGACGGCCCAATAAAACATGTAGTTCTTTCTAAAACAATGTCAACATATTAATGTTTAATCTTCTTTTCATCTCTGTAGAAGGAAGGAATTAGTTTACAGACATAAACTAAAAATTAACACCAACATAAAAGTCTAATCTAAGAAAAAATTTGCTCCTTTTTTATATGACATATGGCAGATTCTGCTCGTTTAAAGAAAGTTCACTCTACTAGGTTTGCTGGGTGTGTTCTATGTTCTATGTTCTATGTTCACCTCTTTTCAAGTCATAATCACGTCAATGAGATCGAGTCCGGCTATTGACTCCATTTCAGGATTTCTTAGTTCCTAAGCTTTTATCCAGGAATATTCCATGGGGTGTCCTCCTTGGTGTTTCGCATCTTTAGGCCTTGCCCGGCTGTAGGGGGCTCAGGGGGGATCCTCCCCTGGAAAATGTTAAAATGTAGAATTTGAAACGCTATTTGCTGCACTTTGAGGTGGAATGCAGCTAACCTTTAGTCCTGATTATGGGAAGTATGCGTGCTTGACTAGAGGAAAGAAATTTCATAAGGAAGACATGAGATCATGCTACGTTCACACCGCACGCGCTTTGGGCAGCAAAAAAGTGCCTCCTGCTTCATGTCCGATGCTTGTCCACATTAAGGTCGGACGGCGCCTCAGGGCGTCTTTGATGCTCCTCGCCAGTGTTGTGCCTGAATCATTGAAGGAAAGTTCATGAACTCGCTCATATTTTGGGCGAATCGTGAACTGAGCGTACTGCATTACTGCCTGATGAGCGTTATTGTGAACTCGTTCATTCTGGTGTCTGTGAACGGCACGCTCTCTCAGTTCAGCTCCGTTCAATAGGTTGCCAGATTTCTATAGAGCCCTCCAGGCGAAAACCCCGGCTAAATCACACCGTAAACAGGCCTTAATATGTAGCGGGAAAAACACCCAATCTGGCAACACCAGCTACCAGCGTCGTAGCCTACAGCCGCGTGCGTCATCAAAACAAAATGCAGCGTGGGAAGCCACAGCAGCATGGAGGCGACCGTGGAGGCGACAAAGCAGCAGTATGATCACTTAAAACAGGTTTATGACCAGGTGGTCGGGTGAGGATGATGGCAGCAATCTGACATTTCTCTGCAAACTTTGCCCGGCCTTTCAGGAAAAAAATCCGCGCTTAAACCTGCCTGGGTATAATTTTCTCCAGGATTCCTTTTTAGTATGTATTGAAATGGGATTTCAAATGGAAAAAAATTATTAAAATAAAAAACATTTGCACCTTAAAGACTACTTTCCTGTTTTCTTTTTAATAATTCCTCATAAAAAGACCATTCAAGCAGCACATTTTCCTGATGTTTCTGAGAATATACTGTAGGGGTGAAAGCTGCAGCTGCTACTAGTGTGAAGTGAATGGACAGCAACAAAGCGTTAAAGCAACAATGGGGAAATGCTGTCCCCTCAATGCTAATGTAAACCCTGGTTGGATAAGGATTCAAAACTGGATATGAAGATGAAATCTGACGCACAGTTTCAGAGTTACAACTGATAAAATAATTGCTGTCTGTGGTTCTACAGTAGGCTATGGTGTAATTGAGCAATATATGAAAAAAAAAAAGAACTATGAACTAGTTCATTTTTGGAACTGTGAACTTAGTTCAAAATTTTGAATTATGAACTATGAACTGAACTGGTTCATTTTAAAATGTGTGAACTGAACTTTGAACTAGTTCACGTAGAAAGAGAACTTTCCCAACACTGCTCCTGGTTGCGCAGTCACTGGGAATCCCCAGCAGCAGCTGCCTCAGGCCCGGTCGCCTGATGCATCTCTAAAGTTAGACTTGGTGCTTTTATCTAACAAAGGGATGCATTATAAGAAATACTGAGGAAAAACCTCAGTCCAGGTTCATTTCAGCCTTTCTTTCACCGGAAAGCTGCTAAAATCACAGCGTTTCTGCTGCAGCTTCCACACAAACACCTCTTTTTACTGTTGCTCCCGGTTCTGAAGTTACGTTATGATGAAGAATTAAGATCAAAAACTTAAAGCTCACCTTATTCCAGGTGTAGCTTTTATTCTGCTTATTATAGTTGAGGTCTGTGACTCTCAGTTGTCTTGATTATAGACTAGAGAAGACATGCAAACCTTCATTTACTCACAACCTGCCCTAAACCCATTTAGCGCCGTTACCACTTCATGCTCCTCTGCTGTTATTTACTCTGGAAAAAATAAAGACTACTGGTGATATCATCAGAAAAGAAGCATCTAAAGTGACTGCAGGTTTGCACTGTGGCAGCAGTAGATATGGAAAAGTAATCAGCTCAAACAGCATCATTTCTATGGAGAAAAATGAGGGAAAAGCAAAGGAAGAGTTGGGATAACATCCGCCATGTTTTTATCTGAGCGGGTATAAGGACAGTGTCCTTTGGATGGCACCGCCTGCCAGGAAAAAAACACCGTCATCAATCGGTACAAACCAGATTCTAATTAAAGGGCTGCATAAACTGTCTGCATTGAGTGGGAAAATCACAGCACCGTATTATAGCATTTTTGTAAAATCTCCCTCAGAGATTTGCATTTTAATTTCAGGAATGTTGCCATAAAACTTCATTTGGAATCAGAGTGGATAAGAACTCCGCCTCTCAGTGAAACGGATCATTTGGATCACCAAAAACATTTTTCTATGAACTCTGAGCAGCTCTTTCTTTCATTCTAATTCTAATATTTTAAAGTCAAATTGATCAAATCTGTTTACTAATGTTATTTAATCTACATAATCTGAAGTCAGCCACTGGTTTTTCAGGGAAACGGTTTGAGGAATATTTATTTTAGGAGCCTAAATTAATTTTAAGTTAATATAAAAGAAATCATTAATAAGTTAAATTAAATATCAGAAAGTAAAATGTTTTCATATGTAAAGATATTCTGTATTTCTAATTGTACTGAGCTTCTTTTGCACAGTTTGTTTCTGGATGTTTAGGGGCGGGGCTTCTGCGTCAGTCTTAGTCAGGTTATTGGAGTGGAGTTTCTCTTACCTTATTTACATTTCTCCTAATCTTCATTTATTTTATTTTTTATGGAAATGTAATATTCTATATTGTTTATTTTTGAAGTAAATGGTTGAACCTAAAGGATCCTGTTTGTTTTTTCACCTGGATTATAGAAGGGAAAAGAGCATCAAGCTTATAGCTTCATTACTTAAGAATCTACATTTATATTAAATAGAAACTAAATAAGTATTATTAAAAAAAATAAAGAACACATTTTAATATAGTATCTGCTTATTTCCTCTCATATGCTGGACCACCGTCTCTGTTCCAGTGGACCTGTTTTAGATTTTGGACCTAAAAATGAGACTCTGCTCTGTTTCCAATCCTGATTAGTTCCAGGAAATTAACACAGTCAGTCACAGTCGTTTGGACTTTGGCTCAAAGTGCTGGTTTGGCCACCAGCTACATCCCAAATGACCGTTCAGTCAAACTGGCATCGCAAAGGTAGACACTGTTTCGCTTTTAAAATGATCAAAAATGATGGAAATGATTTAAAAAATGGATGAGATAAAAACTGAAAAGGGAATCTGTGAGAAGATGATTTTAGGCTGAGCTGGAAAGTAACAAAGTATAATTCATTTGTTTCCTAAATGCAGTAGAAATATCTACTATCTACTTTTCTGCAGTAATTCTTTTTTAGAACTTATTTTTTAGTTTTACTACCTCTACTTCTTCTGCTTTTCATTTTAATTCAATTCTATTCAGTTTATTTCTATAGCTCCAATTCACATCATGTCATCTCAGGTCACTTTATAGATCCAGATCAACCAGATCATCCAGTCAGATTGATTCAAAAGTTTTTCTATCTAAGGAAAACCAGCTGATTGCATTCGACTCATTGACTCTTCAGCAATCCCTCACACTAAGCATGCTTTGTAGCTACAGTGGAGAGGAAAAACTCCCTTTTAACAGGAAGAAGCCTCCAGCAGAACCAGGCTCAGTGTGAGCCGCCATCTGCTGAGGCTGACTGGGGTTCAAGGAGACAGAAGCAGAGACAGAGAAGGCAACTGTTAAAGTTTGTTTTTCATTTGAGCTCATTTTCTTTATGTTTTGTTGGCATTAAAAAAAAAATAATTAAAGTAATTCGTTTCATTGCAGTCGGTTAGTTCTGACCAGATTCTGTTTCTCCATCCACCTTGACGCACTGTGTTGATCGGTCTCCAGTGTTCAGACATTTTGAACACCCCACTGGTCACATGACATGTGTCGCCTGCTTCAAATCCTCCACTATTATCCCTGTTCCCAAGAAGCCAAGGTCTCCAGGACTCAGTGACTTTAGACCCTGTCACGCCTGACCTCCTGTGGTTATTAAGTCCTTTCAGTGCCTTGTGCTTTCACACCTGAAAGAGATCACTGACCCCCTCCTGGACCCCTTGACAGTTTCACCGACCCTCTACAGGAGCCAACACAGGTCTGTGCCAACAGGTCTGCAGGCAATCACCCGGCAACTTGGCCCTTCTTTCCATCCTCCAGCACCTGGACTCTGCAGGTTCCTAAGTGCCAGGATCCTGTTTGAGTGGATTTCAGCTCTGGCCTCCAATCATCCCAGCTCTGCTTCAGGGAGAAGCTCTCCCAGTTGAGTAGCTTCCTGACTCACCTGCAGGTGGATCACAGGTGACTTCCCTGTCTGAAGCAGCAGCAGCTGAAGCTGAGAAAACCTGTCTCTGACTCACAGCTCATCAGCACTGGTTCCCCCCAGCTGCATCTCCAGTCATCCTGGCCCGTCAAGCTTTAAGTTCGCGCCACTCTTCATCAGAATTCATCTCTGACGCGCGACCCAGGCCTTCTACAGGTGGGAGGCTGACCATCTGACCTAACTGGTGCATGGAGAACAACCTGAAGCTCAACGCTCTAAAACCAGTGTGGAGATGGTCATTCCAAAAAGTTTAAAAACAATCCTCTGGACTTTGTTTCCAAGTTTGAAGACGTGCTTCTCTCCCATCCAGGAAGCTTTTTAATGTCAGAAATAGAGTTGAGTTCCAGGCTTTATAGAGCTGCCCAACAAAGCCTTGTTTTGGGTTTAGCTTCTCAAAACCCACCGGGTCGCCAGCGCACCGCTTTAAAGCATTTCGGCAAATAGTAACCTCAGAATGCATGAAAATTCCAGCGGTAAAAAACGCTACCATATAGAAATGTTAGACATCGCTGGAAAGCTTTAGATTCTCCACAATTCAACCAACAGTTCATTTTATGGACACAGCGCAATCTAGCACCAAAGCACAATTAACACAGATATAACAGCATGTCAATATGTAAACATGACAAGCAGCCACAGCTAGCTAGCATGTCGTTATAACTGCTGTTCAGAAAATACCTATTATTTTCGAAAATAAAATAAAACAACTTTGAGTCGTGTTTGAACTGATGCAGCTTTGGTGATTTACTATTACTCTCCCAATTTTCATGTATATATTCAGAAACTAGGAAGCTTTCAAATAATGTATCACACATGTAATCTGGGCTTAGCAGTTCCTCAGTTATTTGCTTTTCCATTTGGGTACACATGACCAGGGGCTAGAATTTCCCAAAATGAGGTGGATATTACAAGAGGTTAGAAAATGGAGTGGAATGGGGTCGTTTCCAAGGGACCCGCTGGTCTGTTTTAATTAGCAAGTTTTCAACAAATACTTTGTTGGGGTACTAGGATAAAACCTGGAACTCAACGCTATTTCTGGGACATTTTGAATAGGAATAGAAAGATTCCTCGGATGGAATGAGAAACGTCTTCTCAAACCTGGGAAACAAAGTTCAAAAATGGATTTTATTTTTTACTTTTTGGGAATGTGACTCTGACCTGGATGACTGAGAATCTTCACCAGCTCAGTGGAGATGGTTGTGGACTTCAGGAGGAACTCAGCCTCCCCTCTCCACTATGGAGTCTATTGAGCTTCCTGTGGAGTCAATATCATCTCACAGGACCCGAAGTGGGATTCGAACACTCAACTCCTCAGCCCAGTGCAGAGGGATACTACCACCTGCCTAGCTGAAAATGTAACCTGCACTTCTACATCATTGAGTCCATCCTCCCCTCCTCCATCGGCTATCTAAGCGTGATGCTGGGTGCCACCATGTTTGGGACAGCCAGCAGAATGCAGCATGTCATCGGGTCTGCAGAGAAGGTGATCGGCTGCAATCTTCCATCTCCCCAGGATGTGTACGCCTCCAGGACTCTGAGGCCTGCAGGGAAGATTGTGGCTGGTCCCTCACCCCAGCCACAAACTATTCCAGCCCCTTCCCTCTGGCTGGAGGCTCAGTCCATCAGGACCAAAACCTCCAGTTCTTCCCGAACAGCTACCAGCCTGATCAACAAGGTCCAGAGACCCCCTCGTGACACCCTGCCTCTCTCCCTCACCCCGCTTCAGGACCTAGAAGCTACACCAAGCATCTCCATACCTCCTGCGTTACATTAACGCATAGCTGTGTACTATATATTATATATAGTATATTGTATGTTTATATAATATATAGCTATATATCCTGTATCCTTTATAAATATATAATTTGGCTGCATCATTACCACACCAAGTCAAATTCCTTATGAGTGCAAACCTACTTGGCAATAAACTGGATTCTGATTCTGATTTCTGATGTGGTTGGACTCGGTGCTGCCCCAACTTGTTGTTCACCACAAACCAAAATATAAATAGTTTTTCCAGATGATGCAAAAGTTAAATGTGACTCTATTACACATTAGTTATAAAACTAAGAAAAATAAAAGTCTAAGGAAGTTATCATCCAGAATTATAGAAAAATGTCCCTTTAATAGAGCAGAGCAGCAAAGCTTCAAGCATTAACAGTTTTTCCTGCATTACTTTTCTTTATTTTTATACTTTTAAGTAGTTTTAAAACTTTTACACTTTTACTGGAGTAAAAAGGTAAAGTTGATCCTCTAACTTCTATAAAAGTGTTTTTAAACAGCAGGATCTTATACTGGAGGAATAAAGATGAATATGCTTTGGACCCGTCTGATTGGAGGGAAAATGTACCAGTCAGGATAACTGGTGTTAGGCAAGGCAAGGCAAGGCAAGGCAAATTTATTTTGTATAGCACAATTCAGTACAAAGACAATGCAAAGTGCTTTTTACATGATTAAAATACAGGAAAGATAAAAACAGAATCAAAGCAAGTAGGAAAAAATAAAAAGTCTTAATAAAATAAAATAAATGCAGAAACAAAAAAAGAATATTAAAAACAGTTGATTAAAGAAAATATGTTTTAGTTGAACTGTTTAACTAGAACAGTGGAAGGCAATTCCTAAACAAATGTGTTTTTTTAGTCTTGATTTAAAGGAACTCTGGCTTTCTGCACTTTTCCAGTTTTCTGGAAGTTTGTTCAGATAAGTGGAGCATAGGAACTAAATGCTGCTTCTCCATGTTTAGTTCTGGTTCTAGGTCTGCAGAGCAGGCTGGAGCCAGAAGACCTGAGTGGTCTGGAGGGTTGATACACTGATAGCAGGTCTGTGATGTATTTAGGTGCTAAGCCATTCAGAGATTTATAGACTAACAGAAGGATTTTAAAGTCTATTCTCTGAGATACAGGGAGCCAGTGGAAGGACTTTAGAACTGGGGTGATGTGCTCTACTTTCTTAGTCTTAGTGAGGACACGGGCAGCAGCGTTCTGGATCAGCTGCAGCTGTCTGATCCACTTTTTAGGCAGACCTGTGAAAACACCGTTGCAGTAATCAATTCGACTAAAAATAAACGCATGGATTAGTTTTTCCAGATCATGCTGAGACATTAGTCCTTTAATCCTGGAAATGTTCTTTTCAGGTGATAGAAAGCCCACCTTGTAATTGTCTTTAAATGCTTTTTGGAGGTTCAAGTCTGAATCCAGTACTACACCTAGATTTGGGGCCTGATCAGTGGTTACTAGCTGAAGCCACTGAAGCTGTGTGCTAACTTTAGATCTCTCCTCTATTGGTCCAAAGATTATTACTTCAGTTTTGTTTTTATTCAGTTGAAGAAAATGATGGCACATCCAGGCATTGATTTCTTCTAAGCATTTCCTTAAAGCATGTCTGTGTCTGTGGGCGAACCGTTTGAACCTGGAAAATTAATCTAATCCAATTTTATCTGTTAAGCATTTAAAAACAACTACAGCTGACCAAAGTGCTGCACAGAAGAGAATAAACATAAAACAGTACAGCTTAAAAAACAGCTAAAACATGGAATAAAAATAACCGAATTAACCAAAATACATTTGAAATCACCTTTAGAGTTGAATTATTTTATGTCATTGTCAGCTTTATTTCTATAGCTCGTTTAAAAACAGCTGTGTTCACAAAGTGCTATTATAAAGTGCAACCAATGAGTAAAAAGATAATTACAAGTTACACAAACATAAAAAATATATTAATTATAGAAAATTAATGAGCCCTGCTCAGCTTATGTTGAAGGTCAGAAGGTGAGATTTCTGCGACTTAAACTATAAAGTATAGTTTCTTATAATTCCTGTAGATAATCTAGTAACTCCTTTATTTTCTATTAGATTTACAACGAGAACATGCAGCACTGTTTCCCCCCCACTTTGAATCCCATGGAAAAAAGCTGAAAAAGAAAGAGTGTAAAAACTGTAATTTATTGGTCAGATGGAAGAAAAGTGGAAATCGGTTTCAGCCAAGAAAAGAACGATCGGCGCATCTCGTCTAATTAATAAAAACAGAAATGAAATTGAAGTCTGGAGGGTCTGAACAGCTCGCTGCAAAATAGAAGTATTGACCCAAAACAGACGAGTATGGAAAGACTTCAGGCGCTCAGATATGCGCTTCAGAAAGTCACATTTCTAATGTTGAAGCTACGATCTTAACATGTTGGCTTTAGGACACCATGTTCCATGACTAAGAGTGGATGCTAGCTGTTAGAGCATTTATTTCTGTGTTTGTGCGTGTAGCAGCAGTCTCTTGGTATTTAGCACTAAAAAAGCAAACTAGTGGTGCTCTGTGTGAGGCGCCGTGTATTTGGCAAGGTGCTCAGACTGACAGATTGGGCTATATGGGTGCCATCTCTGCACTTGGCTGAGGGAGATTTTCTCTGTCCTTCATTTCTTTATATCCCTCCTCAGTGGTGCTCAGCCAGGGAATGGACAGCTTTTTCTTTTACTTTCTTTTGGCTTAATCACATGTATAAACTTAGTCACAACAGATAGAGGGGGAGGAACTTAAAGCCAGCGAAACGGAGGGCTTCGGAGGGTGAAGAACAAAAGGTTAATTTTGATGTCCGACCCTAAAAGCCACCAGTGGTGATGCAAGTCACATAAATTGGGAAAAAATGCACATGCTAAAAGCAACAGAAGCTATTTGAATGAACCCCCAATTGTATAAAATGACCAGAACAGCCATCCACTCCCTGCAGTGGTGTTTAAACTGGAGCATAATTAATAAGCGGACACCCGTCCTGCAGTGTCATCTCTGTGGTTCAGCCAATGGCGTCGCTTGTGACTGCGTGAGGTTAAAGTGTCAGAGATGGCAGCTAGCGCAGTGCATGCTTTACTCTCCTCCATTAGCAGCTTGTGGATGCGCATCACGACTGAGTGGAAATGATTGTGTGGATGATGAGGCAGTGCCGTATTGTTCTGCAGCACCGAGGCCTGTCGTGAATAGGAGTCACTGGAGTCATGTTTGTTCCTGTGAGGCTTGTTTTCCTGGATGATATCAGCTAGAATCACCTAAACTGGCTCACAACTCAATTAGCAAACTTAACTACAAAAAGCTTTTGTTCGCTTAGTTTCTAAAAATGCAGCTAGTGCTCCCCTTTTCTCCAAATTACAGCTGTTGCATATTTATGAAATTAATATTTATTAAACATGCACCTTTGTTTTTATGATAAAAAAGGTCAGTCTCTCCTGATAGTTTCAAGAATTATTTTTTTTTAAGAAATACTAAGTGCATTCTTATAATACTAGACATTTACCATAAAGTACTAAAACTTAAGTGCAATATTCTAAAAGTTGTCTAAGTCTAAAGATGTAAAGTAAAAGGATTTAAAGTGTTATATGAACATTGGAGTGTTTATTTTAACCATCTCAATTTTTAATGCAAATGATTCTAAATAAAATCTGACGCAGCTGACTGCCTTCAAAGGTGACCTAAGAAATGAGCAAAGCTGCGACTAAATAAGACTGAGCTCCAGTTCTGTAAAGATCTCAGTGGTTTGATGGAGATTATTAGTGAATAAACAGCAGACGGGTCAGCGATGAACTAGTGGGAGTCATTTAAAGGCAGGTTAGAGCTTTAGAACATCTCAATGAACATCTGAAAATAGAAATAGTCACAACTGACGTGATTATTCACCTAATAAGCCTAAATAATTCATACTAAATAAGTTTGTGTCTGACTGAGAATGCGACAAGATGTTTATTAGCATTCTATAGTGATTTAAGAGTTGAAATAAATACTTTTAGTACCATGAGTACGTTATCTATGGCGACCTGGATGAATATCTGCTTGCACATGACTAAATCAGCCAATGGTACGGATCGTTCTTCCGGAACGGATCGTGCTTCCGATAAGAATCGTGCTTCCGATACGGATCGTGCTTCCGATAAGGATCGTGCTTCCGATAAGGATCGTGCTTCCGATAAGAATCGTGCTTCCGATAAGGATCGTGCTTCCGATAGGAATCGTGCTTCCGATAAGGATCGTGCTTCCGATAAGGATCGTGCTTCCGATAAGAATCGTGCTTCCGATAAGGATCGTGCTTCCGATAAGGATCGTTCTTCCGATAAGGATCGTGCTTCCAGTACGGATCGGGTTTGAACAGCCCCACTATGTGATGGTCCTAGTTAAAATCAGGCTTATTTGTGGAAGGAGTGAAGACTGTTCCTCTGTGAGGTATTTTATCTCCTAGTGGATCATATCAATCAGTGGTCCTCCTAACTGTCTAAATCATTCTGCTGGATATGTTTAGGTAAGGCGATCCCTACATTCTCTATCTTTTTTCATGCGCACTTCCAGCTGCATATCTGTGGTGAGCTACTTCGGTTTCAGACGGTCATTGAGAGGCTCACCTTTCTCACCATGGTTCTTTGAAATGGGCCGAGGGTCGAAAGAGAAAAAGTGTCTACAAGAAGTGTTTGAGAAGAAAAGAAAGGCCTCAGTAGAGGTGAGATATATCCCAGAATGCTTTTGCGTGGAGAGCTCTCCTCCCAAAGCATTATGGGATTGAAAGGAGCCAGTTGAGGAGGCTCTGGCATCTGGTTAGGATGCCTCCTGGACGCCTCCCTGGTGAGGTGTTCCAGGCACGTCCCACTGGGAGGAGGACCAGGAAACGCTGGAGGGACTATGATTCTCTGCTGGCCTGGGAGCGCCTTGGGGTTCCCCCGGAGGAGCTGGACCAAGCAGCTGGAGAGAGGGACGTCTGGGCCTCCCTACTGAAGCTGCTACCCCCCCACAACCCGACCCCGGATAGGAGGAAGAAGATGGATGGGATTTAGGGGTTAGGGTGGATGTTCAGACAGAGTAAGCCAGAGATGGAGAATCTGGAGTCAATAAATCATTTCTATGTCATGTTTTTGTTCTACCCACCCACTGAACCTGGAGTTCAATCTACATAGATAAACCAGGTTGGAATCACCTGGTTCAGTCGCTGGGTAGAACGAAAACAGGACTTAGAAATGACTTGTTGACTCCAGATCCCCCATGTCTGGACTAAGCTTGTATGAGAACAGCAACCTTTAAACACAGCGTTCACCAGCAGAAATGCTCGTTTGTTTTTAAGGTGGAGGGGCGGGTCTTTTAAAAAATTCGAGAAAATCCTCCGCAATACCTTTAAACTTTACTCATTTCAAACGTAGCTAATTTAGACAGATTTTCAGTGAGTAAATGTGTGAGAACATATTAGAATAAATTGCTCTATCTTTTAAAAGCTTACAGAACCTGCAATCTTTGAGCTGCTATCAGGAAAGCAGACATTCAATGTATTTAGTTTTTATAGAAATGACTGTCATATTCCACAGTTACTCTAAATTATTTGCTAACATTATGTAGAAAAGATGTTGACATTTTCCTGGGTTTTACGACTCACTTGAAACCTTCACTTTACTTCCATTACAACTGGTACGCTGTCATCTGTCTTTGTGAAAGATAGCCACGAAGTCTTTCTTCCACTCTGTAATGACTCCGGCTTATTGCAAGTTTTCTGCGGGTAATGTGCTTCTGTCAGAGAAAACAAGCCAGCGTCTCTTAATGAATTGCTCAGAGAATCTGCTGCTGATGGATCAGAGGTCCCCATTCTAACAATTTTGAGTTCCCGCTGAGAATATGATGGAAGGAGTGCAGAGAAATGACTGAGGAGAGGAAGGAGCCGGCAGCAGACAGTAATGAACTCAGGGAGGAGGGAGAGAAAACCTAAAGCAAAGGGAAAAAAAGCACAATGATATATCTTTAAACCCGTAGAGTTACGTTTGATGGCAGTGATGGTTGAAAGGGACGCGTGGCTGTATATTTGGTTTGAATCAGTAACAGAAACCCGATTCAGACTAAAGGGAGAATTTTGTCTGTTTTTGTCTCTTTCCTTTTCCAATATTTTCTCCACTACCTGCTTTCTGTGGCTTTATCTCACCACCTCCACCGGTCGTGGAGCTGGGTGGGCTCACAGGCTTATCCTTCTCCGTTTGCCTTGGCAGCAGCCTGAATTTGTGCAGCTGGGGGAGCACAATGAATTGGACTCAAGCGATTGTGCATGCACGGGTGTGAGGCAGCAGAGCCCAGCTTTAGACTCAGTGGAGCCGAGACACCAGATTGGGCTGACTCGTCCAAGCGGTGCTGTTCTGATTGGCCCGGCCTACGAAGGAGAAATGTGTCTTTTATATGACATGCAGCCTTATAATATCCCCGTTTACATCTGTGCATCATGTTTCATTTAAACAGCAATGATTGATTAGCGCCAATCGCCCTGAAACCTTCTCAATGATTCTGGCTCTCAGAGCTTTGGAGGAGGGACTGATTCTCATAATGACTCGTAAAAAGCATGGAGTTATACACTCAGAACGCCTTGACGTTGGGTGATATTTCAATATTTGGCTGCTCGCTCTCAAAGTCTATTTTCCCTCATGTTGACACATGTTCAAATACCTTTCAGACGTGCATTTGCACAAGCAAACAGTGAAATCTTGACTTTCTAGTCCCATGGTGCGTTTTCCGTGTATTCACCGGATTGCACGCCGAAAACCTTTCGCTCGTCTCACAATAAGACAAACGCAAGGGTCAATTAAAAGGTTTTCAAAATACAGTGAAAATCTGGTTGGCTCATCTCCACCAAACTGAACAAGAACTAGAAACCTGAGTGCCTGAAACCGTTAGATCATATATATCATCATACTTTCCAGTTGCTTATATTGTGATTCCTGCCTTGGCTGCCATTTCTTAGTCAGTTAATATTATTGTTAAGCTTCCACCTTCCTCCCTTTGTGTTGGATTGCAGTTTTTTTTCATCCTTTTAGTGTCGGACTCAGATATCCCTATGAAGCCGAATGAATGAAATAAGCTGTAGTTTAATGTAATGTGTATCAGTTATTGGCGAACTACTCAGTGGGTTCTCCACAGGAAACTATTTAGCAAATGATTGTTGTGAAAAAAGAAAGATCATATACATTAGCTTGGAAAACCTTTGAACCTGAAAGCATATCCACCTCTGCCTTCAGAACTCGCTCTGTCTGCTGCATAACCTGCTTAAAACACGAAGGGTCAGCCTAAATGAATGGCAGTCTGGCCAGCAGGGGGAATGAGCTGCCAGTATGGGTCCTTAGGCAAAAACGCGTTACGCTAATGCCTGAAGGGTCTTAAGTTCATTTCGTTGCTCTTTACTGGTGACTGTGGAATGACCATAAAAGCTGGAAAAAATAAATTTGTTCTTAAATTTCATCATATAAATCCTTGGTTCCCAAAGATCATAGCGCTTGCATCAGCAGTGCTGCGCCTGACTCCCTGCCAGCTCCCAGATCAGCTTCTCTCATTGGTTGATGCGGCGCGTCCAGCAGATAAAGTTACATTTTCCATAGCATTTTTTTTTAAATTTTCATTATTGATAGCGATATTGAATTCTGTTACACAGTAAAAATAACAATTGTAACCTGGCCCAAAAAACCCTGTAATGCTTCTTTCAAAACGCAAGCAGCAGAAGCAGCAGAAGCACCTGGTTTACATGCTAAGTCAATGGTTGATGCACATCAAGGCGCAGCAAAACGTCCTGCAGCGCCTAGAGCAGCAGAGAGCAGCGCCTCATGGGCTTGAGAGGCATCTGAGGCGCTTCACAAGCTGTTGGAGTTGGACAAATAGAAGTTTATCTGCTGGACGCGCGTCATCAACAGCCAATGAGAGAAGCTGATCTGGGAGCTGGTAGCGAGTCAGGCGCAGCACTGCTGATGCGGAGCGCTATGATCACTCCCTCTGAAACAGTTTATTAACGCCCTAAATTAACTTCAAATGTAGAAACCTGCCGGCAGAATATATGTTGGCTTTTAACATCTTGCTGGCTGCAGTTTGTAGCACAGACCTGAAAGCGCTAACATCTACTTCCAGCCGCCACCAACAGGAGGAGAAAACCCTGGAAGGCGAGCGGGGCTGAGGCAACTTCTGCGGAGGATTCCCAGTATGACAGGCGCGAAAGCGCTATAAGCCAAAGAGGGGGTCGGCGGCGGAAACCACAGAAATAAATCTTTGAAGGCAGGATGGCCATCTGGATGAACTGCGACTGCACGAATACATGTACCGGGGAGGGACTTTCTCGCTTCGCGCTGAGTTCTACTGCGCACCGCTGATCGCAGCTATTATAGCCGCCATTGTTCCAGGCAGAGGAAGGATAGAGCTCCGCCCACAGCGCATCAGACCCACTTTACATCACTTTCCACTTTTCGTGAAGCTAAGATGCTTCAGCCGTCGTATCAGAACTAAACTGGTAGAAACATCTGAAATGAAGCAGCACGCGGGTTTTGCTGCTCCTGCTGCTGCTGATTTGTCAAAGCGTATGCATAAACAGTACTGTAATAATCTTTCTATTCCTCTAAATGTGAGAATCAATCCTGATAAACTCTGTTTCTCATCATGCTTCTAGGTCTGGATGTCATCACCTTTCCCTCCATGTAAAGCGTTGGTCTATCGCTCCTTTGGCTGCTTTCTAGCGGTTAAAGAATGATCGTGGCTCCATGGGCCCAGCCGGTGCTAAAAACCTGCTTCATTCAGTGTATATCTGGATTTAGGAAAAATGTTTGGGTACCTATTCACCTCTGCTAACAACTAGCACCGGAGTCAGTCTTGATTTCTTGGTGTTCAACCAACAAAAAGGTTCTTAAGTCTAGCAAACCATGCAAAAAATCCTGTTAGCTGTTTGAGCTGCATTTCTAAGCTAAGAGTCTCAGGGTGATAGAGCTTCCTCTCTGAATGGAAGAAAGATTCTAACATCCCGCCGGGCAGAACAGCAGTCGACAGAAAAGGTCGACGTAAGGACATAGAGACTTTCATGACCCTCGCAAAGATATGATGGAGATCTTTGCTTGTTAATTAGCTATCAGAGAAAATAAAAACACGCATGGCTTGTCATAATGAGTCTTTGACGCCATTGTTTCCTGGGGTTAATGTGTTGCTTCCTGCCACTAAATCCACTCTTCCTTAAAAGACACTCTAACTATAGAGAAAAATACAGGAGGGATGAGGTCAAACTGGGAGAAAAGGGCAAAGCAAGCCTATATATTTTAATCATGAATGTTTAACTTAATGTGTATAAAAGTGGAAGCTAACAGGCAAAGTATTTGTGAGAAGATGGTTTTAGAGTGACTAAAAATGCCCGTTAATGCTTGCAGACCAACGCTGTTTGAGATGCCCCACTGACCAAGCACTCAGTGTGAGGAAAACGTGTAATGGCTGCACATCGGACATGACTGAGGGTTGACAGCCATGTGGCTTCCAGCTTCTTCTGACAGTCCTTCTCCTTCTTAAAGCGCCTGACAGATCTCATTAAGGACAGTTCACACAGGGTCTATTGACAGGAGACAGACCAGGACAGAGTCATGTCTAAAACATGAGTCCCCTACAGATAGACCTGTACAGTACATGCAGCCAAACCACCTGTAAATACATTTAACTCCTCTTTGGTGTTTACTGACAGTCATTATGATGCTCTCCATCTAACTGGCTTCTAATTAAATAAAATTATGCAAAGTGGATGTCGGAAAAATAACTATTTTTTAAAGTCCAGACCTTATAAAACTTCCCTCATCATTTAATTGGACATATATCCCAGGTGATTGAAATAATACATAGTTTACAAATATATACAAATAATGGCACCAAAGTAAAAGTTATTGTAAGATTCATGTATTCCTGTTTGCAATATTTATACTTTGCTAAAAAAACAAACCCGCTTTGATTCGATTTTAGTATTTTATTATCCATTCTTCTAGAATCTCTCTAGTGTCTTTACGCGCTGCACAGCAACGCACGAGTGGGCAGCATAAGAAGGTTCTGAGTTCGATTCCGGCCCGGGGTCTTTCTGCAAGGAGTCTGCATGTTCTCTCATGAGCATATTATTGGGGTTCTACTCTCTGGGTACTCTGAAGGCTTCTCTCCACAGTCCAAAAACTTTTATGAGTGTTAGGTTAGTGGCTTCTGTAAATCCTCCTTAGGTCTGAGTGTGAATGTTTGTTTGTCCTGTTTGTCTCTGTGTTACCCTGCGATGGACTGGAGACCTGTCCAGGTGAACCCCGCCTCTCTGTCCAGGTTGGACCCCGCCTCCCATAAAAGGCTATTTCAATGTAACGGTCTTTCTTTTCATACCTTTTTATACCAGCTCCTCCTTCAGCAAACCAACCTGACAGAATGATGCTGCCACTCTTCCCAGTAAGCAATCAGATTCTCAAGCTTTCAAGCTCCAGCATTATTTCTCTAAATATATATATATATAAATAGTCTGAGGCTACAGGAAAAATGTAAAAACTATTTACTTAAAAATCAAGAGTGAAAGCCAATATGGTTGTAAGGTTTATATTTCTTTTTCTCTAAGCATTTTTTTCCAGTGTTGAGAACACCAGAGCACCCCAATACAGTGCTATTTATGGGGAGTTAGACAGGTGCCTTTTAGTACGTTATTTATAAAGGAATAAAAAAACATTAATGTATAAAAAAATGATGAATAACAGCCGATTCCAAAGGGAACATCAATATGTCATGCTTCCCTAGTATGGACACAATTTACATTCATTCTATCTATTTATCCATCCAGAAAAAATATGAAAAACTGGAAAGTACAAATATGAACACAATCTTATTATTCACATCCAAACTGTTAATTTCACATGGTTTTTGAAAAGTTTTATCTTTGAGTTTTCATCTGTTTTATTTCAATTTTGTGTTATTCTAGTTTTTTTTTAATGATATTTGAGTTCTTATATATATTTCCTTTTTGCCCTCTGCTGCCCTCTAGTGTCAGTCTCCTTTCTCCTAGCCTCTCCTTCTAGAGTCCTCTGTTCACACCTGCTCCCCAATCTGTCCCGACATTAGATGATACAAGTCTTTGTTCAGTTGCCTCCCCATTTATGCTTCAGTCACTGTTTGCTGGTTCCTCGCCGTCCTTTCTTCACCCTTCATGTAAGTTTTTCTGGAACTCAGTATTTTGTTGGATATTTGTGGATTATTTTCTGTCTGTCATGCCCTTTTCTAGGATTAGTAAACTAGCAAGTATTTTGCAAATCAGCCTTAATCTGTGCATCTGGGTCCTTCAAACCTCCACTCAACCTGACATCCACCCTCACAGCAGCAGAATCTAATTTAGAAATTTCTCCCACATATTGACAAAAAAAGTCTATGTAATGAAAGTTATATTCCAAAAATCATTCATAAATCACAAATATTTACTCTATTATTATGCTTTAATTCTTGTAGGTGTCTTATATTTTAATTTAAAGGTATACCTCACCTGTTAGACTGACTCTGCATCTGTCCCTCAGTTGGCTGGTACAGATATTTCAGAGTGTTGCTGAATTAGAAAAGACAAAAAGATATGTTGAATTTAAATATGGCATTACATATTTTTTCTGGTTAACTTTCTGGGAAGCCCATGATTTCTTAACTATTTAAGAAGAAAACGCTGTTTTATCAAACGTATTGCATTATACTTCTAACTTATATAAACTTACACTGTTGCCATCTTTTGTTGTTATGGTCTTTTAAACTTGTTTTGTAGCACTTTGAGATTTGAAATCAAATGTAAAGTGCATGATAAATAAAATTCATTATTATTATTATTATTACTGAGACACACTAGTAAATCTACGTAGTCTAATGCAGAAGATGGTGTTAGTAACAAAGTATAATACTTCATTACTGGCCACTCAAGTAGATTTTTCTTTGATATTTTTACTTTACTTTACTACTTATTTTTATGGCGAATTTTTACTTCTACTCCTTACATTTTTACACAAATATCTGTACTTTCTACTCCTTACATTTTAAAAAATTGTCTCGTTACTTTAGTTTTGAATCATTTCAATGGAGTTACCGTTATTATTTTTCACGTCATCAATACCAAATTCAATCTAATTGGATGGGAATCTACGTTGCATTTGACGCACCACTACAAGATGAATCGACAGATTCGGCGGTATTCATTGGCGGCAAATCATTGCAGCTTGGCGGCGTTGAAGTTGGCATAGTATGGTTGACGAGATGATTGAAAATGAACACAGCAGAGATCTAGTCTATTGGCAGACATCCATTTTAAAATGTAGGCAGCGGCGTGAAAGTGGTTTCTACTTTTCCCAAAGGCCAAATTTACAAAACCTGTACTTCCGTACTTTTTACTTGAGTAAAGAAGTTTAATCGAGTACTTCACTTTTACCAGGTATTTTTAACACAAAATTGTATCTGTACTTTTACTCAAGTACTTTTGCCATCTCTGGTCTAATGACAGAAACGAGGAGGTAATATGGCAGCAGAAACGCATTTCTGATTGGTCCGCTCATGAGAGACTTTATGGTCCGCTCATGAGAGACTTTATCTTCATGACCTCAGAGCGCACCTGAACGTGCCTGTAGCTCAGAGTAAGAGCATGGTGCCGCCGCGGCATGCAGTTTAACATAACCAAAGTATCTTAGAGTGTTACTGTGATCCTGTGTTCTTTTTGTAATGGAGAATTAATCAATAACGTTTAAATAGTATAATATAATTATTTCCTTGTGGTTTGCATAAAGGATTTTGGAGCTAATAGAGTCACGTGTGATGACATAAACACCGTGACTGAGCTTCCTGCCAGCTGACCTAATCTACGCTGTTATTGAGAAGTTTAATTCAGATATTCACCTGAGAACTGATGAAGTCTGTGTGTTACAGACGCTGGTTGGTGCACTGAAGCGTGTATGACAATGAAGTAGTGAATCTCAGTCTATTTAAGCATTTATTTTATTTTAAATAGGCCTATAGTCTCAAAGGTCTTTTGTCCAAAAACAAAACAAATTTAACCCCCCGTTCAAAATGACCTCCAGGGGCTCTGGTAGCCATAGTGGCCAAATACTTTTATTATAGTTTGATCAGATTAGAGGAAATAGCTCTGAAAAATTACGTTTTGTTTTTTTTTTGTTTGTTTTTTCCGGAGTGGATTTACAAAGTCTAAATTGTACAGAACTTGTTTCTGTCATGTTTTTATTTTTATTTATTTAGTTTTTTTATATAAAGATCCAAATGTGGCAACAGTACAGATGCCCATCCTTGATGAAGGTTGAAAACTCAGGGACAGAATAAGCAGAGTTTATCACAGAAAGCAGGATTGGAGCAACAGCAGAATCCAGCAGTTAGCAGAATTAACCAGGAATCCTGATTTAATGAGTAACAAGGACACAAGGTGACAGGAATCAACGGAGTGAGCGAAGGACACAAGGTGACAGGAATCAACAGAGTGAGCGAAGGACACAGGAGAAGCTGAAGGCAAACACAGCTAACCCAAAGTTAAAGACGGATACCAACAAAATAACCTAAACTAAACCAACAGAACAAAGGCTGAAACAATCAATCAGGTTAGACTTAGACTAATTCTGTTGTCATCTTATATACACAGATTATATACAAAATAAATTTCAATGCATTCAACTTTTAAAACAGTGAACGAAATAGTGCTTAGCAGAGAAATGAACATTTCATTTATAAAGTGCAGCAGTATCAACTGTAAACAAAAAGGAAACCATTTTAATGGCATGGTGTGAAAGGTTGAGAGCAGTGGAGCCGTGGTTAGGCCGCTTCTTCCTGAAGTCCACCATGACCTCCTTGGTCTTCCACCTTCAGGATCAGGCTGTTATTCTCGCTCCACCAGCTGCTCCACCTCCTCCCTCTCTGTAGTCCAGGTCGCTGTCGTCTCTGATGAGGCCCACCGCCGTGGTGTCGTCTGCAAACGTCACCATGTGATCGGTGGTGAACCTGGGGACGCAGCCCTGAGGGGAGGGGCTTAGCCTGATGACATCAGAGGCGTTCTGACTGAGGTCTGTTGGTGAGGAAGTCTAGCAGCCAATAGCAGAGGGGTGTATTGAAGCCCAGCTGTTCCAGTTTGCCCATCAGATGCTGTGGGATGATGGTGCTGAAAGCTGAACTGAAGTCCAGGAACAGCATCCATCGTGGGTGTTCTTCTCCTCCAGGTGTGCCAGGCTCAGGTGGAGAGCAGCAGAGATGGCGTCCTCAGCGGAGAACCTCTTGCTTCTTTCTGTGGTGTTAAAACCTGCATATCTTTGATTAAAGAGATAAATCTGGACCTTCAAGAACCTGGATAACATGGCCTAGGAGTAAAAAACAAATGTTTTTTCCCATCATATCACAGACTGGAAACTTAAGAAAAATGTGTTTTACTGCAGTAGATATTTAAGGTTGGTGCCGATAGGCAGCCAGCTTGATTCCTGTCATTTCAAAAGATATTACTTTATGTTTTATCCTACAAGTTAATTTACATTAACTGTATAGTATATTTTCAATCTGATTAAAAGGGAAATATTTAGATAAGATTCATCTTTTTACTTCAAATAAACCTGGCATGTTACCAGCATTGAAACACATTGAGATCCACTGTATCCTGGCTCCTTAACTATTCTAAAATATTAATGAAATATAATAGGCTGTTTGTATTAAATATTTATCTCTGTGTTATATTTATATCTAATAAGCCGCTGGTCAGTATAACTGCAGATTACCTTGAGAGATGGAGCAGGCAGGAAGCAGATGGTGGCTGTGAGAGGAGACGGGAGTGTGTCGTGTGCAGCGTTTGATTGGAATTGCTCCGGGAAGTTCGGCAAAGATGCATCTTGTCCTTTCAGCTGCTCCATTTTTATCCTTTCCCAGTAAACACAACGCTCTGTTTTCCAGTGTTCATTACCCGCTGTTTGTGACAGCACTGTGTGATTGGACAGTCTGGATGGGGACCATAAACAGCCTCCTGCAGGTTCACGATCTGAGGATCTTAGATGGAGCAGTAAATGTACATCAGAAACAAATGGGTGGAAAGCAGGTAAAATCAGAGACATGTGGAGCTGGAAACGTAGAGGAAATGTTTCTCTCTACCTTCTCACCTGCTTTATAATGTTTACTATATTGAGCTAAAAGCTAATAATTTACAGTTAATAATTTACACAAGTAAACAGTAGAAAGCAGGGATGGCTGGTGATGGCGATCATTTTTGGGGGCAAAAACAAACGACTTTTATATTCTTCTGGATTTAATTCAATTGTATTCAGTTTATTTCTATAGCTCCAATTCACATCATGTCATCTCAGG
>JAGKQL010000068.1:2553446-2574621 GCA_018398635.1 Cyprinodon brontotheroides | reverse complement strand
GGATGGAATAAGAACTTTTAGACGTTTATATTCTGAATGTTTTTCCTTTAAAGAACAACTAAAACACAAAGATAATAAATATTGTCTATGAATTGTTTTCTTTACAAAGATGCTGAAGGGATCAAAGTATGTAAGACTTTTGTTAGAAAGATCATTAATGCAGGAAATGGGATCAATTCTAAGGAAGTAAACCGATGAAGATGTTGGATCCGTGAGAAGCAACAACGCTGAATGAAAAGCAGAAGAACAACTCAGCTCACACCATAGCTGGGAAAGATCACTACATCTTTACATCAAACACAAATAGCTTGATATTCAGCCGTAGCTCATAATGAGCATTTCTAAAATGTGTTTAAGAAGCCATTAGGGCAGAGGTGCAGTTTAACAATCCAGAGCGCCGTTTATTGTAAAGACTGACCGAGTCTAGAACAAACCAGAAAAGCTATTTAATGGCCCTGATTCCAGAATAATGGTAGAAATGGCAGACTAGTTTACAGCTTACAAGCTCATTACCTGGGTAGCCTCTAGTCCACCTCCTGAGTATCAGCAGCCACAATATGGACTTAAATCAATAAAGCCAAGGCCACCAGCGGGGCCGCTGAATAATGGCCTATTTGGAGCCGAGCTGCCTGAACCTCGCAGGTCAGGAGAAGCTCGTTCACTGGGAGGCGGCACCAGTAATATATTGCTTATTTGTCTCTGTTTGACACACAGGAGCTTGATGGTGGTTCTTATGAAAACAGGGTGAAGTCTGTACTTATGACCCGGGGAAGGAGAAGTGGAGAGCTGCATTTGATTGGTAGAAAGATGATGACTTATTATTAATTAAGCTCAGATCAACTGCACTGAAAAACCAACATTAAGATAAGACCCAGGAAGGGATTAACCTTTGTTTCAGAGGGATTTTCTGATAAATATATATCTGTAATTCTTTATGAACATGTGCCATACTTCAGGCAGCAGCACATAGAAACACCAGTTTGCACATTTAAAAGCAAAACCTTTTTTTATAGATGTGATGGCTCTGCATGACTCACACATTAAAGTTATTTATTTCAATCTTGCCGCTTAAATCTGCCTTTCTGTGCCAGAGCTGGGGGAAGAAAATGATCCCGGGGACACTGGTAGATTATCTGATATATGTTTCGCTTTAATGCAACTCTTATCTAAGGCAAAGGAGAGATAGAAGCTGCCAGAATGGGAAGTTTATCTCTGGATCAGATGGAATAAAGGTGGATAGTACTCGGTTACCTCCCACTGAGGTTCTGACTCTGAATACTCAAAAATTATATATAAGACTGTAGAGTTTAGGATCGTAGATATAGCTCTTTGTAGTTTTGGAAATAAACATTTAATGTTTTTAGGTCTTAAGTTCCCCTCTTTGTTCATACGGCTTTGAATAGTTTTCTACTTGAAGGCCAGAGGTCCGTTTCATGAAGCAGGTTTACTGAAAACTCCTGAAATCAGGGAAACTCTGACTTTTCCGTTTCACAAAGAGAGTTTCCTCATCCTCTGTTTCTGTTGCCATAGTAACATCCTCCAATCTGATCATTTTCTTCAGTAAACTCAGTCTCCTCTGTCTCCGCTCTCCTTACAGCCAATCACGCTGTGATATTTCCTCATTTAGTCAGGTTGTTGTCATAGTTTTCTGCATAAAAAAACAAAAATCATTCACTAGGTCCGTTAGATAGATTAGGTTAATAATCACCATTTATTGGGATGATAACATCCGAAGCGCGGCTGCAAACAGCCACTGATTTACTGCGTAAAAGAATCAACATGAGGAGGAACCCATGAGATGATGAACAGGTTCTATTTATTAGAAATACTTTTTATTCTTCATTTTCGCCTGCTGATGATTTCACCTAAATAGAAACAGTGATTTTCACAGTAACAACAGTCTATGGCAAACTGTTTTGATATGTACTAGTCTTACTGAATATGTATTACTGATATCTGAAAAAAAACGTTTTTTTTTTTTGTCTAAATGACCGTTTCAAACAAAATGTCATTCTCCACATCTAGAATAAATATTCTGGATGTCTAGAAATTCATTTCAGATCTCTATATTCCTAATATTACTGGTTAGCATTTGGATTATTTTAACTATAAAATAATGTCTTTCAGATATCATAAATACATTTTAAGTAAAGCTGATAAAAGTCATTTCGACCACTTAACATGTGTAAACATTTCTAGATATCCATCCATCCATTTTCCGTCACGCTTTTTATCCCAGCTGGGGTCCTGAGGGAGTGCTGGTCTATCTCCAGCTATTAGTGGACAGAGAGGAGGGGTCGAACCTGGACAGAGGGGCGGGGTCCACCCTGGACAGGTCTCCAGTCCATCACAGGGCAACACAGAGACAAACAACCATTCATACACAAACTCACACCTAAGGATAATTTAGAGAGGCCAATTAACCTAACAGTCATGTTTTTGGACTGTGGGAGGAAGCCAGAGTACCCGAGAGAGAACCCACGCATGCTCAGGGAGAACATGCAGACTCCATACAGAAAGACCCTGGGCGGGAATAGAACCCAGAACCTTCTTTCACTTAGCAGCCATTCAGTTCTATATATATATATATATATATATATATATATATATATATATATATATATATATATATATATATATATACACACACACACACACACACCGGTAAAAATATAAAACCTAATTTTTACTGGTATGATTGTTTTTTACACTTTAAAATTCGGTTTCTGCTACAAAAAAGTAATTTAGAAAATATATTATTAGAGTTCCGTGTAGGAGTGGTCTTTTCATCAGGAAGAATCTTATAGTGATCTACAAATGGAACAGCAGAGAACTTATGCATTAACTCAAGCAACAGTTTTCTCCTTCGCCACCATCCTGTCCTTTGTAGCTGTAGCGCTGTTTCTCTGTCTTTTAAACACATTCTTCATTTTTATTTTATATTTTAGCATTTCTGCGTTGGTGACTCGTCGATCAGTGCTCCAATGATAATAGCTTTTAATACTTGTTGCGTACGGGTTTAACTCTGGGGGAACTAGTTAAAATTGATTGAACTAATTGACAGCAGCCGTTGTGAAACTGAACACTCAGTTCCTGACTTTATCGATTTAATTCAATTATTGTTCCAGATCAATTTAGATTAAATAATTCTTGAAATTTTCAACCTGAGCCCATCGTTACTGAATTTGTTACATTCTGTCTGAGGTATGACCTAAAGGAACCAGATTAAATAATAATAATCGGCCTAAACTGCATTTTGCTTTCAATAAAGCTGAAAGAATTTTGCACAGTTTAGATAAAAACTAAGAAAACCAAGAACTGAGCCTATAGGACCCCAAAAAGGGGCAAAAGAAAACAAATAAAACACCTAAACTTCTGCAGGTCTTACAGTCTGCAGATTTACACGTTTTTTTTTTGTAGATGTCAAACTAATAGAAGCCAACCTGCGTTTACTTTAGAATTAGTATAAATACAGCCGCCTTATAAGGGCTAGAAGAGTGTTAGCGAACAGTCTGACTGAGCTGCAAAGAATTTGTTAATAATGAGCAATAATAGTCTCTGCATGAATGCTGGACGCAGAGACACCAGATTTTTTAACTAATTATTAATTTAAAGAAGCTGAAGATGTGTCATTTGTCATTTTTTTTACACTCCACTTTAAGGGCTACTTTATGCTTCTCCATCTCGCAAAACCCCAGTAAAGAGTCGGTTTTCTGGATGAAACAAACCAATATGTGAAAAAGGTTATTTTTCCTCTGTCAGCCTTTTAGCACTGTTGCTGTTTTCCCTCCAGTTTTGTCTCTGACGCTTTCTTTGATGACTTATTCGATTTTTGGAGGCGTTTTATCCAACATTAGACACCCTTTCCTACCCTGTTTCCTGTGCTTTCTGTTTTGTGTGTTCAGATTTTGAGATCCCTTGAATCAGCTCTTAATTATAGCTTTCTTTTGAGTTTTGCAGCCTTTCTCTGGCATCAGGGTTTGCTTTATAACCAGCATATAACAGATGGTGCCTTTCTAGGTGAGGTGGTGCATGTGTCACATGATGCCTGTTAGTTAAAGTGAAACAAGTCTTGTTACGGGGAGGAGATTGAGCTTGTCCCTCATATGAGACATGGTGGTCTGTCTCCTTTTTTGTGAAGCGGCGTCTGTGAGGGACACAGCGGTGCTGCAGCTGAGCCTCTAGAAGCACAGAACAAGCAAAGCTCCCTGCAGGCTTACAGGCTGTGCAGAAACACTCGCTCCTACCATGAGCCGTCCACCTTGCTAAATGTTTGTGATCCACTAAACATTCCTGGGATTTGTTACACAGTGAGGGCAAGTATCTGCTTTGGACTCTATGATTGAAAATTATTTACTGTTATTGCAAAAAAATTACAGTAGCAGCCGTTCAAAAATTCTCAGCCAAAAAGCAGAAAAATCCCCTCCAACTTCCAGCCACTGGCCTTCTCCTGGGTGTGCATTTTTTTTTTACTGCTGATGAAGGTTCTCAGTCATCCAGGTCAGAGTCATTCCATAAAAATTCAAAAATATCCACTGGACTTGGTTTTCAAGATTTGAAGACGCTTTCTTCCTCCAGGAAGCTTTTCATTCTAATGTCTGGATCTGCAGTGAGTTTGAGTCTTAATAGACAAATCCTGGTGTCGCTTGGAAACATGAAAATGGAAACCGATGAATGGGTCGTTTGGTTCCATTGTTAGCCTGTAATATCCGAACCTGTCTATGATTCTGAGGGTCGGTCGTTAAGGAGGTATCGTTCACCGGCTGGAACGGGTAGGTCCCTCACTGCAGTGAACAGCATAAACCACTCCGCTCATATTGGGTCTGGGGGTTTTATCTTTAGGATGAACTAGCCTCTGTTTAAGGGTTTGGTTTGGCTTGAAATGATCTGGGATTTAGTGTTTTGAGAAAATCTTCTTCAGCTTTTCAGACACTCCAGCAACATAGGGGATGAAGATGTTTTTGCGTTTAATAAACGCAAAAATTAAACGCAAAATTAAACGATTAAACACAAATGAACTAAAAATCTTTATTTTATGGAACTAAGGTTATAGCAATAAAAGTGATGATCAAAACTTCCTTACTTCTTTACAGTCTTTCTTAGACAGCTGACCCACAATATTAAAAAACTACCATGTTATGGATCTACTAATTGAAACTGGTTTCCTCAGGACAACATTTACATAAAGAAGTATGATTTATATGAATAAACTTCTTGCAGGAAGATTAATTAGGCAAATCTTTATCGTTTTGTTTCCAAACCTTTGCAAAGATTTAAAGTAAAAACTCCAAAGTCACCAAGTTTCTATTCATTATTTAGACAATAGATCAAAATTATCAGGAATAGAAACTTATCACCATAACTGTCACGATGTTACAAAGTTCAGATGCAGAAAACCGAACAGAGACCAGGGAAAAGGTTTAACGGGTTTTATTGAAGAAGTTAAACAGAGGGAGAAGTGTTGCTCTGGACACTGCTCAACCAGAACTGTAAAGTGAGGGGAAGACACAGCGGTTAGTTCAGGCTCAGTGGGGAATTTGACTCGTTAACTTGGAGAAGAGGATTTGGTTGCCGACTCACGTTTCCAGATAAGTCGTTGAATCCTTGACTCCTGTCTGTGTGCCGTGGTTCCAGTGTTTGTCTGATTCGGTGGAGGACGGAACAGGGTTTACCCAGAATGCGGTTGTTAGTTGGTGAACGGAGAAACTGACTGCCACTCAGATTTCCTGCAGTACTTGAACGGGTCGTAGTGGAGAATAATCCCTTTCTCAGTGTGAAGCTCAAACGATCTCTTGGGGAAAGTGGATCCAAACCTCCTGTTTGAACCCCAGCTCAGTTTGAAGCTCAGTTGATCCTTCCAGGGAGAGAAGGTCAGAGAAATCCAGTTTGCAGGATGACTTCCTGCCGAGAGGCAAAGACAAAAAGTTAAAGGTATACTATGCAACCGGTGTTGATTTTCCAGCGAGGCTCCCCCCAGAGGGCGAAAGTAAAAGTGCACTGTCGTAAATATGCTCAGCTGTTCTCCTGGTTTCTCCGTCAAGCCAGGCGCGGTTGTTTTGAGCTTAGCAGCGAATGACTAACGCTGCGTTCACACTGGATGTAGCTGGCGCGACAGAAGCAGCGAGTTTACATGCGCGTTTTGAGATGCAGGCGCAGCACGTCTGAGCGGCTGCAGCAGCGCGTCGGGTGCGTTTAACGCAGGGAGAGAGACACAGCGCTGATGATCACTGCTCTTAAACAGTTTATTGACGCCTAAATTAACTTAAAATGCAGAAATCTGCCGGCAGAAATGCAGTTTGGATTATTTAGATGAAAAACACCTACCAGCTGCCGCGGTGAACCGCTGCTGATGAAGGGATCCATACTGTCGGCGCCTCCCTGGTATGTGGGGGTCTGAGCGGCTCCGACAGAAAAAATATTGAAGGCAGGATGATAATCTGAATGAACTGACGGCACTGATTACGTTTTCAGGTGTATTTTCTCACTTAAACACACATTAAAACTACTTTATTCCCACTGATCACAGCAAATATAGCTGCAAGGCAGAGAAAGGATAGTGAAGCTCCGCCCAACGCGCCTCAGACACACTTTTGCACCAGAGCAGCAAAGCTGCTTCAGCCGCGCGTCAGTACTAACTGGTACAAGCAGCAAAAAGGAAGCAGCAGACACGATTTTGCTGCTTTTGCTGCGTGAACGTAGCATAACTGCACAAAGATCGCCACTGTGCTAGCAACGAGAATGCTTTTAACTGGGGGGTGTAGCAGTTCTCGCCGTAAAGCAAGACTGACTCTCGCGAGACTTCTGAGCCTGTGGGTGCGGGTCGGTGCTCCTGCAATTGCAAGTGCAGTATTTCCCCCACAGACCACCAGGGCGGCCGAGAAAACCTTTGTTCAACCTGAAATGACTCATTTAGTCATCCATAACGTTATGGAACACATTAATTAACTGAAAAATGTTGCATAGTGTGCCTTTAAACTCAGGTTGACAAAAACTCAGTTTGACTCAACAAAACTCCTTTCTATGGATCTTTTCTATTCTGGGGGTAAACATAGAGTATTCATAACGAGTCTACAACTTCTGTCCACCGACAGCCTAACTTCTGCATAACGCACGGCTGCTTGATGCCCAGGAAATGATGCACAGTGCCAGCCAATTAAAAAAAATACTATTTACAAAACATACATGTATTTTATTGTTATTATATTTCACTGCTCTAAGTGGGTCGCCATTTCAAATCCATTGATTGGATCACGTACTAATTGTTTCAGCCATATTTGCATTACCGATCGCCTGAACGGAGTTTATCTCCCCGGATCCCCAGAACGGCACGCAGGGACCATGAGCAGGATCTGGTCCTGGAGGGCCTCAGCTAACTTCCAGGGGGGGTGGGTGGGGGGCAAGGACAAAAGGCTCCCAGAATCTCTGATGATGATGTAGGAGGGAGGCTGACCGTGGAACGCCCAGAAGGTCCTTTATCCCTTTACTAATGTACAAAAAAATGACTTAATTACTATCTTTTTGGTGTTTCTTGAAGCGTATGGCGATCTGACCTTAAATCGTTTTTTTTGTACATATCTAAAGGGATAAACACCCGTCGAGGTCATTTAAAGTCTAGTTAATTACGCTAAAATTTTAACATTATGCATTTAAATTAAAGGGAGGAGAAGGTTAATTTTTTTAAGAACATATTTGCAGGTATAAGCAACTATCTGACTGTTCAGTAAGTTAAAAATGTTTCAGTTTGTCAAATCCATTTGTCATTTTAGTTCATTTAATGTTAAATATAATTTTTTATTAAATCAGTTGTCTGTTTCTTTTAGGGAAAAAAAAGGATGCAGTTGAACTTGGAGAAGTAGAGGCAGTTATAATAGATCTGTATTAGCAGACTGAAATGTAAAAAAGAATAAATAAATTAGAACAGAGCCGTAATGTCGGCTGAATATATTCAGTATTTATCGTATTATAGCCGCAGGTAAACAAAATGTTGCTGAAATAAGCTTTTTGTGCTCCAGAGGCAGAAGGTGCAGCATGGAGTGAGGATTACCCTGCAGATGAGCGGCTGCACGAAGCGCCGAGCCCGTCCTCCGATGCAAGAAGCAGACTCTTTGAAGTGGTGCTTATAGACTAGCAGCTTTGGACCCAGATCTCCTGAGGCACAGGCCTCTTCTCCTCACTTAGAGCAAACAGATATGCTGTGGCAGTTTTGATGACTAGACGCTGCTCCAGATCCGCCTGTCCAATTAGCCAACCTTTTGCATTCCCTGAGGACGGATACCTGCATGTCATTGTGTCTGAGCTTACTCAGTGTGAACCAGTTCACCTCTGCACGGTCACTACTATGTTTGATGCCATAATAGGCCAAGGCTATTGTTGCTATCTAGGTATACTAATAAAGTAGAGCTTTAAACCTACTAAACATTTAACCATATAGGTTATTTGATTAAAAATGTTTACTGACTTGTGAAGGGAGCTTTCTCAGGCTGTGTGGAGCTTAGTGTAACACCACCCTGCTCCTCCTCATCCACTTCAGGCTACAACACTTTTATTATTTGATAAAAACTTCCCATTTTATAACTAATAATTATTATGCTACGTTCAGACGGCGCGCAGCAAAAACTCGCGTGCTGCTTCATTTCTGATGTTTCTACCAGTTTAGTTTTGAAGCGCGGCTGAAGCATCTCTGCTGCTCTAGCTGCTCGGTGCGGTAAAGTGGGTCTGATGCGTGGTGGGTGCCTGGGCGGAGCTACTCTATCCTTTCTCTGCCTGGAACAATGGCGGCTATATTAGCTGTGATCAGCAGGTAGAAAGTAGTTTTTTTTTTAAATAAAACCTCCTCTGGGGGAATTTGAATAACAATGTCGTCTACTAAGCCTCTTTATAAGAGACAACCTGCCTTAAAAAGTACTGCAAGAAGCTGTTGATAAGAAGCTGAAGAAGCCCTGCAAGGTTGTTCTTAGGCTGCAGACTTGGATGCACAGGGTCAGCCATCTGCAGAGGACAGCAGTGCAATGACCGAACATCTGACTGACTACATAAACGTCTGAATAGATAACACCTTCCCCAACAGAACAATGAAATGATTCCCTAAAAAGGAAGCCTGGATCACCAGGGATCTGAGGGAACTACTAAGCAAGAGAATAAGAGCCGCCAGGATGGGAGACTCTTATGGGAGATGCATTATGGACGACTATACAGCAGCAACTTAAGGTTAATATAAGAGACAGCAAGGAGGCACACAGTCACAGGCTGGAAATTCTGCAGCTGCTGAGACGCGCGGCACATTTTCCATACGGATTGTACGTACGTCAGGCATAATGAGCCATCAACCCGTTAGCTCCACCGCCTGGCCACAGATCATTTTCACTCCATATTTTGTTCCCTTGCATCGAACAGCTAGCTAGTTTGTTAACAAAACCCAACATATCGTACGTGTTTGGAATCAGGCCATCCTAAAGAAAACGACCGTTAACTAAACTGGAAGCCAACTATACTCTAAAAACACCCATAACTAATCTGTCATCAAATTAGAATTCATAATTTTCACTTCTTACCCTGTTTCCGTCTTCTAAAGTTTTAAAACATGTTCTATCCTGGCATAAATGAGCTCATCTTGTCTGTAAAACTTCACAGAAAAGTAATTGCATTTGCCAAGAAATAAAGTCACATGTCGTAATAATCCACGAAAGCAAATTTTTTCAGATGAAAAAGTAAAAGTAAATAAAAGCTCATTTTTTCTGTGTCTACTGATGCATGTCAGCCATTTTAGATTATCTACATTATGTGGGCTTTTTAATTGATGTTTGCTCCCAAAATCAAGCAAAAGTGAATTTCTCAGTATCCAGAGTACGTTGGAAACATTCAGCCTGTAGGAAACTCCATCTCCAGGCGCTTGCATCACTGTAATCTTTGCTGGAGCTTTAACAAAAATAGTGACTAATCAAACTTTGATTGACATATTTTGTTAGCCAATAAAAGACGCTAACAATGAAGTATTGGAAGTGTAGTGGTGGGCTGTCGAGTCGCAGGAGTTGGAGATGTTGGCTAACTGCATGCAGCGAGGCTAACTCCATGCAGCGAGGCTAACTCCATACAGCGAGGAGCCCTAACTCCATACAGCGAGGATAACTGTGTGCAGCGAGGATAACTGCATGCAGCGCAGGATAACTGTGTGCAGCGAGGCTAAGCACTGCGTAGCAGCGAGGCTAACACTGGTGCAGCGAGGCTAACTGGGTGCAGCGAGGCTAACTCCATGCAGCGAGGCTAACTCCATGCAGCCGAAGCTAACTCCCATGCAGCTGGGCTAACTGCGTGCAGCGAGGCTAACTGCGTGCAGCGAGGTAAGCACTGCGTGCAGCGAGGCCTGGCTTGAGCAGTTAGCTCGGCTAACTGGCATGCAGCGAGGCTAACTGCAAATACAGCGAGGCTAACTGCATGCAGCGAGGCTAAGGCTTTATCCTGCTTTCCCTGCCTCCTTTTTTCAAAGGTCAGGATCTGATCCAGCATTTATAAAGACAGCTAGGACTGATTTAAAGCACTTTCTAGAAAGGCAAAGGAGAACGAACAATCTGGGATTCACATGGAAAAATATAGAATATAGACGACTTTTTCTAGATGTTTGTGCATTTGCATGGTTGCTCTTAATGAACACATTCTCAGAAAATAAACATTTTTTATATATTAAAAAATATAAAGCTGACTGATAGCTTCTTCATTATTAAACTGGCCCATTATTATTTTTTTAGGTTTATGGAACAATATTGGACAAAAACACAGATTTACCTCCACAGCCTCAGAAGGGCAGATTTATGGACAAAAACCTGGACATGAAATAATTTTTTGTAATAAGTGTTTTTTGTGTTGTTTTTGCATTTGTTGGCATTCATATAAATACTGGTGTGATAACTTAGTTGGTTTTGGGTAAATATCTATTTTGACTTTATAGACCTACTGTGTGGTTAGCTAAGGGGTTAACTGCAACATATAATTAGCCTTGAATCAAATTGAATGAAATAAACTAGATGAATTAATTTGTTCTTACATGGTTGCTGCTGATGCTCAGTTACTATCGGAGCTGTGAAAGTGTTATTCTGCAGCATCCCGGCCGGTAAAGCATGTGTTGATTCTGATTGATGTTGCTGCTTGGTGACCCTGGAAGAAAATTAAAACGTTCAGCTTCACTTGATCTCTAGATATTGTAAAATGTTTGGATGTAGAGCAGCACATTTTTCATATGATCAGCATCAGAGGAAGCATTGTGACAGAATATTTACTAAAATTCAGTAAAAATATAAAAATAAATAAAGGTCATCTAAGCATTGACAGAAGATTGGAGGAGTGTTTTTCTTTTGGTGGATTTAATGATCTGTTTTCTGCAGATTAGACCTCATCAAGAAAATATTATAATTCTCTAATTAGTTCTAATTTTTAACCATTTCAGATTTAAGCTCTTTGTGTAAGCACAGCGTTTTTAATCAAAGTTATACTGTGAACATTTCACACCAGTAAGAACCTCATACTTCAGGCTGGAGATCAGCTCTGCCTTTCTTGGAAATCGTCCACACTTAACCTCTTGCATGATTTTGCTCTTTGTTGTCCTCTTCAGCTAGAAGGAGTTCATTACAAGCTCATTTGCAGCATCATTGGAAGCACTTGCCCTGGTACACACTGCCATTTATTTCCTCTTTTATGTGCATATAAAAGAGACAGCGGCTGAAATCTAAAACAAACACGCCGCTTTCAAGTTGAAAAGTGCCTTGACTTCTAAAGGCTTTTGATCAAAGGCTTCGATGACTTGTTGGACTCGCTCGTCATTTTTTACTGAGTGCTGCCGTTTCAGATTGACTGCCGATCCCCCAAATCCCCGCTCCGCTCGCCGCTACGCTCTTTTTCCTGGCAGTACCTGCTTTGTGTGTCAGAATGCTGCAGCTCTGTTCCCATATTCAGAATGTAAACAAGCATTTTAACCTTTCGCTCCTCCAATGCTGCACCTGCTGGACTATTTTAAGCTAAGAGTTATGTGCAGCGGGAAGGATACATTTAGTTCCTGTGCGCCGTGATAGCTGGAGGTGTTGCAGGCTTTTCTTACTCTAATGATGCAGGGATTTTTTCTGCACAGCCATAGAAGATTTGAATATCTCTCTAATAGCCTCACACGGTGCGTTTCTTCCTTTTATTCCTCCAGCTCAGCTTGCAGGCGACAGCTTGCTGTGAAAAAGGGGATGAATGAAATGAGAACTAGAGTAATACTGGCCATTACTTTAAAAACACCTTTTAATTTGAAAACCATGTGAGTGATAGAGCACCACCTGCCACCCACCACCTCCTGACCTTCAGGGAAATCCCAGGACTTTGTTGCCCCACATCAGCGTTGGCTTCCAGGATCCTGACACATCCAAACATTGATCAGTGAGCCCCTGGCTGCTGCTCCCAGACGCCCGCAGCGGTCCAGCTCTTATGTTTAAGATTCATTGCTACTCTTCCTAACGCCATGCTTTCTAATGGACTGGACTTTATTGACCTCTTTTTAGAAAACACAAGCAGACCACAGAGGCTATTTTTGAACATCTGTGAATAGAGATATTCATCATCCAGGAGAAGGCTGATCTTTACAGAGCCTCTCCTACTTAGAGCTTGCCATCTGTGGCCCATCTGAGCAAAGATAAAGACAGATAAATAATGGCCGACTTGCTTGTAATGACTGTTATGCAGGTTGTATCTCTACAATCTGATAAAGGTCAGGGGAGATGGATCAAGTGTATTTGCTAGGCGGGGTCATCTCCATCTGTAGTCGGGAGATGAAGAAAGGTAGAGTGTTTATTTTTTTACGGCTTCTTGATATATTTGCACGGCAGGATTCACATACAGAGGATTGTTGAATTCTGCAGGGATCACAGCAACATATGCAATCTTTCATTCTCACACACCTGTTTTTAGGGGGTTTAAACTAGGGATGCACTCCACATAATGGGCCCCCTGCTCGGTATGCTCGGCCTTAAAACTGAATATCGGACATCAGCCCCTCACCCCATATTTAACCCGATATTGATCAGCTTTTGAGTTTCTAAAGTCTAAAAAAATAAAATACTACTTCTTTCTTCTTCCCTCAAAACGTCTTTTTACAGACTTAAAGGCATATATGCAAAATTTTCAGTTAATTAATGTGTTCCAGAACGTTTTTTGGATGAATTTAAATGGTCAGGTGAACAAAAGGAATTCGGCGCCCTGGTGAGGATCTGTGGGGAAATACATTACTTGCATTTGCAGGAGCCCTCGACCCGCATTACACAGGCTCAGAAGTCTCTCGCGAGACTTAGTCTTGCCTTACGCCGAGAACTGCTACACGCCCCAGTTAAAAAGCATGTCTTGCTCGTTGCTAGCACAGTGGCGATATTTGTGCGGTGCTATCATGGCGTGAACCAGAGGATAGCAGCAAAAGAAAAAGTAACCCGTTACATTTAGCAAGAACTCGGATAAAATGTATGGAGAAACTCCAACTTGGCTAACTACAATCTTTGTTATTTAGACACACGCGATAACAAATAATGTATGAGAAACATGCTACACAGAATTTTCAAACCCGAAAATTGGAACAAAATAGTCACTTACCGCGATGTAGACATGAGTGATCGTTTGCGTGTAAGCTTCAATGCTGCTAAGCTAAAAACAACCGCGCCTGGCGTGGCGTGAGAAACCAGGAGAACAGCTGAGCATATTTACTACAGTGCGCACTTTTACTTTTGGCATTCCCTCTGGGAGCCTGCGCTGGAAAATCAACACCGGTTGCATAGTGTACCTTTAAAACTTCTAAAGACGGGGAAAAACTTATTGATCCATTAAAATATCTTCATATGCTGATGATATATTGCCACTATTTAAAACACCATATCAATCTCTTTACTAATGGAAATAATATTGCGCTATACATGTCAAATACGTTATGCTACTTGCAATCCCCCACGAAAATTCACCAAATGTTGTTGCCATTATTTTTTTTATATGTTGATATATTGGCGCGGTAATGCGATCTATTTTACTAACAAAATCTCACAAGAATTTGCAAAATATCACAAGATATTTTGAAAGTAAAATAGATCAGACATACTGGTTCTAATTATCAATTTGATATCAGCATATGAAAATATATTTGAGTAAATTATTTTTGTAAAAGTGTCAGAAATGGATAACAAAACTACTTCTATTTTCAATGATACTACTTATTTTTGTCCAGCTTTTAACATATCGGTTATCGATACATCGAGTTATGACTACATGAGTTTTGAAACTCCATGGATATAGGATATCGGCAAAAATCCCAATATCCTGCATTTAGTTTAAACCTAGTTGCTAAGAAATCGTTACCCTGTTATGTTTTGAGGATGCAGTGGTTACAAAGTCGTCTTTATCTGATGAGAGTCTAGCACATATAAAAGAGATAAGTAGCTCTATAGATTCAACCAGGAATACTCTGGTTCTTCTTCTATCCTTTTTGCAAAGGCTTAAAAATAGCTGGATATTTAGGTTACATCAAGACAAAAATAATATCTGACTATAGTGTTTGTGTTTGATCAGGTCCCAGATATCCATCTGTCCTCATGAAGGTAATCCCCAATCTACCGTCACAATTTCTAGTGTTTTTCCATTCGTAACCTGAATGCTGCAGTCCATTCTGATATACGGCCACCCGTTCAGCTTCTGCTCTTGTTGGAAAACTTTTAATGAGTTTTAACAGAGTTTATTATGTTAGAGGTGCAGTTAAAGAGTCAGATCCTGAGGTCAGGTCTGAATGACTGGTTTATAGTGATTACTCTAAATTATCCTAAGAAAAAAAGGGTTTAGCTCAGGAGTCTGTGAGGACTAGTTCCATTCTTCCCATGAAGCTCACTTGTCCATGTTTTCATTTACTAAGTTTTATGCATTGGATGATTTAACTCAAATTATTTATATGCTTTTTTTTGTGAGTAAAAGTGATTAGAATACCTGAATTTAATGATCACATTTATCAACTTTGGCTCTTAGGAGTTTAGAAAACCAAGAAATATTTGGTTTATACGTTTTATTGTTTTGCCAATAAATGTTGCAAACTAAGTTTTGCTGAATAAACTATTCAATCTTCCAGCCAGAAGTGGCTCAGAACTTCATTTGGACATAATGAGTAAAAGTTTAAGAGCAAATTAGTTAGAATTTTATTTTCCACTTTCTATAGATTTTCAGAACATGGTTGCTTGGTAGTTGTGGGTGGAAGAAGAGCCGTGGGTGAGGGCAGTGGGAACATTAGCATGAGGTATTTGGTAATTTAATTTGGGTTTTAAGTCGTAAGGTAATGAAATAAAATAGGTAATGATTTGTAGGAAATAATGAAATGTATGGTTATGGGACTTGGTGAACTGCTCTGTGATTGAACACCATGTTTCAGTCCTTTTAGAGACTTTAAGTTTAGACTTTTATTTAGGACTAAGTTGAATTGAATTGCCTTTATTATCACTTTAAAGAACCATGAAATAAAATAACTTGGATTGCAATAGATACTATTGGACATTTTCAATTAAAATTCTTTTCATCCAGGCCAACTATTCCCTCTAACGACCCCCCTTTCAGAGACATAGACAGGTATGGGGCATTGCAGGCTAACAAAGAAGCCAACCAACCCCCATTCAAGAGGGGGACCCGTTCATCCGTTTCCTATTTGCATGTTTCTAAACTAAAACCAGGCTTTGTTGGGCTGCTGGATAAAACCTGGAACTAAACGCTATTTCTGACATTTTGGAATTGAAAAATCTTCCTGGATGGAAAAGAAACGTCTTCAAACTTGGAAACAAAGTCCAGAGGATTGATTTATAAGTTTTTTTTGGAATGAATCTGACCTGGATGACCGAGAATCTGCAGCAGGATACTATTGGTCAGTTGAATATGTCATTAAAGGTCCATAAAGTTTTTCCTTATGTAGAGAAAAAAATCTCTGGTAGATTTCCCAACACTCAGTTTCCATTTTCACTGTAAATCCAGCTGCTAAAAGTCAACTTGCCAAACTCACATAAAGGAGCTGACTCTGTGTGGCCAGTTCATTCAGCTGTGAAGCATCTCAGCCTCTCTGGATTCCTGAAAGATGCCAGTAGAACATCATCATCTGCAAAAGTCTGTCTGACGTCGCTAAACCAGACAAACTTCTCTCCCCAACCAGCCAATGAGGTTTTACTGAACAGCACAAGGTTTAGCCCTGACTGACTGCTTCCAGATTTACTTATTTAACTTTGTGCTCAGATTGTCTGCATTGCTGTTGACTCACAGATTCAAAGAATAGAAAACTGTTAAAAGCATCACCGACACAGAGGAAGTGAACAAACACCAGTCAGAATTTAAAGTTCTAGATAAAATTCTAGATAAAGCAGATGCATGTGGTTCCACTTGGATGTCAGATTGATGCTTGTTGCTCAGCTGCTTTTTACAGAACCGGCAAAAAAACCTGCTGAGAAATGACCGATCCAGCGAATGGAAGAGTGGCCAATCTGACAGTTTGGCTCGCTGAATAATAGTCAACCTTAGATGAAAAGGTTGCACAGTGCAGCAGTGGGTAGCATTGTTGCCTTGCAGCATCAGTGGGTTTGATTCCCAGCCAACTGTCTATCTGCATTGAGTTTGCATGTTCTCCCTGAGCATGCGTGGGTTCTCTCCGGGTACTCCAGCTTCCTCCCACAGTCCAAGAACATGACTGTTAGGTTAACTGGCTTCTCTAAATTCTCCTTACTGGAGGTGTGGGTGTGTTTGTGCATGGCTGTGTCTCTGTGTTGAACTGGTGACCTGTCCAGTGTGGACCCCTCCTCTTGCACATGGACTTCATCGGCGTTGGCCCCACCGCCACGCAGACAAGAACTAAGCGGGAGAAAATTGATGGATGGAAATTAAAACGCATAGCATTTAGGCTTCAATCAGTGGATGGAAGCTGTACGTTTCTTCCTGGAATCTAAATAATGTTTGAGTAAGTCATATCGAATTCCCATCTGGGATTTAGTGGCGAGGAGAAAATATATTATTAAAACTTATTCCCCAAACCCCTCTAATTCAGTCGTAGTCACTCTCCATGGATGTAAAACAGACATAAAGGATATAGGGTCATTTTTATTGTTCTCGCCTTTAAAAATGTTTGAGTTGCTTTTTTTTTGTCAATATAAAATGCAATATATTTCTTCACATGACTTTTTCAAATGAGAAAAACAACAAACTACAAAAAAACGACAGCATCAGCCACTTAAACAATGACTACATTAACATTTCACAGTGAATGACTTTCTATTTCCTCTACTTTCTATTTTCTAACGTTAGACCCAATGTCAGCGTCTAACTCAGTCAATGTCTTCCAGTCAGTCTGAGATAGCCAGACTAATGTTAGTCTGCAGACTATTGTACCTCCCTGTACACTGCTCATCTGTGGACTACATATAGAAAAGGTGGCCTGCAAAGGCTGCAGGCTAACGCTAACCCTATAATGATGCTATGCAGGTACTTTTGAAACGTCCAAAATGGTCCAGTGCAAGTGAGATGTTTGTCACAGCAAGAGTTGATACCCTACAAGCTGTTCTACGAAAGTTAATGTATAACTTTATTTGTAGGTTAAATGCACCTGAAAACGATATTATTTTGTCACTCACTGATACCACACGTAGTGCGATCCGATATCAGTCTAAGCTGTGGAGACACTGGTATTCCTGTCTTCTTAAAGATCCTATTTAATTGATAATGGTACTTGTATTGTGTTTTTATCATTAACTATTTTTATTTTATTTTTATGTATGTATTTATTGGACCATGAGTCCGGAATAAAGTTTATCTACACAAAAGTTTCCCTATTGTGGGACAATAAAGGGATTTTTTGTTTATTCTATTCTATTCTATGCTATAGACATGCGAGCTATGATCAGTTCTGCAGAGCTGTCAGCATATGAAGAACAAATAGATATAATAAAGTTAAATTCCACCGTTTTTTAAGCGGAGAATGTTTTTGTTATATACAAGGAAAAGAGATGGAGCTCTGATATTCATTAACTGCTCCACTGAAACTGAACTGTGGCAAAGCTGTTTAAAATATTACAATAAAAATATTAGATGTTATATTCTGGTACTTTTTACCACAAATCTTAAGAAATTCTTTCTATTCACTATCAGTCCCTGTGAGCAGTCTGGCTGGCTCTGAACAGCCTTCGCTGGGGATTCCCAGCACGGCCGCTTCTATGGAGGGGTTGTGGCGCTCCGAACAAAAACCTAGAATATTCTAGTAGAATCACAATCCTGATGAACTGACTGCACACAAGACCTGTTAAGATGGACTCTCTCACTCTTTAAACTTCCTTTACAACTCATTAAAGCAAATAAAATCAGGCCACATTCTAGGTTAGAAAATCAGAGCAAAGCAACAAACCAAGCGGATTGTCGAGCATCTGTAGCACAAACTACAACCTTGACCGCCAGATAGATTAGTCTCAGATATCCATCTGGAAACCTTCCTCGTTGAAGTAATTTTGGGAAGGGGCAAAATACTGGTTAGCTGGATTGGCCTATGTTGGTGATAGACGGCCAGCCAAACTTCAAATCCGGATCACAACTACATAAGGACGCATCTAACAGAGAGCTGTAATTTAATGATATGGAGCCATAATTGGATAGATCAAACTCTTGGTGAAACTAGTCAGGGAGAAGAGCAAAAACATCTTTCCTCTGAGAAAAGCCTCCAGGAGCAGTAAAGGTGTTTTTGCTCTTCTTTCAGTGAAGAAATACTCTGTAATTCCCATAAAACTTGCTCGATAGCCACGCTAACGCTAGTTTCATGGGATGAAGCCGCCATGTTCTTTAGACTGAACTGTCGCGCTTCTCGTTGCGTCACACCTCAACCCGCCTCAAAGCCAACGCTGATTGGACGTTCGTTTGGTGAACGGCTCCAAATTTTCTTTAACGGAGAGTCTCCAGACTGATCTGCGAGTGAAATCCTGAAAGCTGGCGAGATCAGGATGGTCTCACCAGGCTAGCATTAAAGGGTCAAAGCGTCACGCCCAGATCGCTGGTCTGAACGCAGCATTTCAGGCCTTCCAGGAAAGAGCTGTGTTTCCCGTTTCTTCATTTTCTTTTATTGAAACACAACCTGGAGCTAGGAGCCTATTGGCTGCTAGCCCCCCCCATCCATCCATGGTCTGGGCCATTCTTTGTGGGTCACGGTTTCTGATGGAGACTGACTCTAGCTCTGAAACATTAGCTGAGGCGCAGCTTTTTCACATGAAACAACTTCACTGCCACTTTGTGAGCTAATCTTCTCCCTCAGGTCTTTGGGAAGAAGAATGAACACAAAGGTAAGACGTAGAAATATGATGAAACGGCCAGTTGTGACAGAGGAAGAGAGGAAGATAGCTGCTGGTTAAAGAGGACAAACCCTCCTGCAGTAGGAAGGTTGAGCTGTCTGTCAGTTATTGGGATACTCTGGAATATTATAACATCTTATATTTTATCGTATCGTATTTTATCGTATATTTTGATAACGCTTAGTAATTAAATCATATATTCTAGTACAATAACACTGGAACCCCACCATCATTCATCCTGAGCACTTCTGTCATTTAAAGGAAAGAAAGTTGAATCTAAGATGGTCACATTCCAGGAGAAGCAAGAGCTGAAGCATTTTCCTCTGCGTCTTCCGCAGCCACAGGCTCCCTGGGTTTCCTCTGATGCCCATTAATCATCAGCTCCTCTTGCATTGTCACCTCCCCCCCCCTTCAGCCTGTCAGTTAACAAGCTGCGGCACCATGACAGTGACGTGCGTGCTGATGCCCGGCTCAGGACCTTATTGAAGAGGTATTGAAATGCTGCGGCATGGAGGCCGGTAAGATTATATTTCTGAGCTGAAGAACTGATTTAAAAAGGCGGGAATCTGGCCTCAGAATTCACTAAATCGTGCAAAGGAGAAGGCCTGGCTTTACTATGAGACACCTTCTGTTTGACAGCAATTACAATTGCATGTAATCAGCAAATGTTTTCATTTTAGGCATAGAATACGGCCCCCCCCCACTGAATACTTGACTCTGATCTTTTCTCTCTGTCTTTGTGTTGCTGTGTTTTCAGGCTCAGTGTCCCTCAGTGTGTTCCTGGTCTCCCTCGCAGTGACAGTTTGTGCAGTTTGGCTGGTGGCTCTTTGTGGTGTCTGTGGTTGGTGTCAGCGGAGCTGAGGTGAGGTTTTGCGCGCATGCAGGCAAAACAGCACAACAAAACCTGCCTCGGTGGCTGCCTGTGAACCTAGCCAGCAGCAGGGGCAGCATGCAGATCGGCGGCTCTTAAAGGAAGCAGGAACACCCCTGATAACATGGCAGGTTTCTTTATAGAACAATGGTCATGATAGAAGACAACATCAAACTACCATTGCTGCCAACTCAGCAACTCTGTTGATATATTTAGCTACTCACCAGATCCTCCAGTGACTTCATTTCAAAAAGTGACTAACGAAATCCTAAGCAAATATGCCGAGACATATGAGCCTATATGCGTTTAAAAATACAATAAATAAGATTCACTACTTTTACTGTCATATCGCTTCAGATTTTCCAACCAGGGTCTGGGTACCTGAATACTCCAATAATAATCAGTTCTCGAATTTGATTATCTCGCGGCTAATAAATAAACTTCTCAATAACACAGCGTAGATTGGGTCAGCTGGCAGGAAGCTCAGTCCGCATTGTTTATGTCACCTGAGGACTCTATTAGCTCAAAATCCTTTTGGCGTAAAACCACAAGGAAATATTTATTATTATACTATTTAAACGTTATTGAGCGGTTTCGTTACACAAGAACTCGGGATCAAAACCGTTGGGATCAGAACTAACTCTCTAAAATAATATGGTTGCGTCAAAACTGCATGAATAGATATAATTGTGCTGGCGTGACACCATGCTCTGGCAGGTGCCATGGTTATGCTAGGGTCTGGTGCTTTGCAGGTGCCGACCATACGATTGCAGGGGAAGCGGACGATCTCCTCCTTTCTGGCTGCTCCCAGTTGTGGAAGTGAAGTTCACGGTTCTAGTGTTCTTCTTTTACTTGTGGTAGTTTTCCCCAAAAATCTAAATGATTTTCTCTGCCAAATTTCTGTTATTGGGTATTTCTATTCTATTCGGATTTATTTCTATAGCTCCAATTCCCATCATGTCAT
>JAGKQL010000068.1:2511169-2543446 GCA_018398635.1 Cyprinodon brontotheroides | reverse complement strand
GATACTGCGCAGAACCCTCAAACTCCCAGGCCTCTGGTAGAGGACCCCAGCTTGAGGATGACACATACCACCCCCCCCCCCACCAGGGGGGAGAAAACAGTTTTATATACCGTATATATGAGCGAGACACCTGTGCATAGTTTGGGTTTCTCCATTAGAAGGAATGATAGGATAAGGGCTCCGTCCCCAAATAAATAAATAACAGATGCTAACCTATTATGTTACTTAACAGCTGAAACATTGCCATAAATGTAGGCGATACGAAATTGTTCCTAAGGGAAAAAAAAAAGTTGTATTCCATAATTTAACCATCTGCCAACTTCTTCTATAGCTACCTGATATGATAAACACTACAAAGTTTTCTCAGTTCTTTAAACCAATTTATTTTTGTCAATTCCTCCATATATATATATATATATATATTTATATATATATATATTATATATATATATTATATATATATTTCTCCCAAGGAATGATTATTGCAAAGCTTTATTCTTTTATTTTAAATAAAACTCTCCAAGGTCAGACTTAATTAACAGATTTAGAATAAAACGGTGCTTTTCATGTTAAACCTATTAGCTCAGCACACATAGGAACGTTGTTGCACGTGTTTAAAAATTACAAATTAATATTTCATCCAATTTATTCATTAAATTAATATGTTCCTTAAACTATGAATGTATTTATTGTTCGACACAAACCCTTTATTATTAGACATTTACATTTTGTTAGAAATGTAATCAGACTAAATGATCTTAGCGGCTAACGTTAATACTAGCTAAAATATTCTTGCAGGATGCGTTTTACAGTTAGGAATGTTTTGTGATTCGCTGCAGTTTGGATTATTTGATGCATTCTTCTGCTATAACTTAAACTCAACGTAACGCTGCAGCCTGGGATCAGGAAGCCAGCTGGAGAAGAGGACATTTTTTCGTTTAGTCCTGTGAATGATGCTGGAAAGGAGAATTTCTTCTTCATTTCTTTTGTTTCTCACCACGGACAGGATGACTCCTTCCCTGTTTCTAAACCAATCCTCTTGGGACTGTCTGTCACTCACCGTTTCACTCAGTTCTCATTTGCACCTGTCTCTCTCTCTCTCTCTCTCTCTCTCTCTCTCTCTCTTTCTCGGATCCCTTTGTTTCTCCAGCTGCTCTTCACCATCAGTGCTTTTCTCTCCTTGTAGCCTGGTTTCCTTTTCTTTGTACAGTATTTCAATTTGATTTCCATTTTCAGCTTTTATTCTTCTTTGCTCTGGACCATTGCTCATCTCCTGGGTCTTCCCACCTTTTGGAAAGTTTATTATTGTGTTAAATGAAATATGAGCTTTGTTTTGTTGCTGCACAGAAAATGCAGCATTTTTAAAATTAACCAGAGAGTCTGTTAGTTTTTATCCCTTTTTTGGGGAACAGGCGGGGGTGTTTGTTTATCTCAGGAGGATCTAAAGTCTACTTTGTGTATTTGTTTGTTTCTTATTATTTGCAAATAGAGCTTCTAAACATTGAAATAGATACATGGAAGTACATACCAGACATAAAAGAGATTCATGTTTTGTTTGTAATTTCCACTTTATATAAAATGTAACGAAAATTAAAACTGAATCTAAAGCGGAAATTGGCATATATCTGCATGTTAAGACCCTATAAAGACCTTTGGAGTACTCAGACTTAATAAAGTGTTGTAGAAGTTCAGCCATTTGCATCTTATAGTTGTGTTTAAAATGTTCTGTTTTATCCTTTCCACTGTATTCATAATTCCCTGTTTGCAGTCTCAATTTTCACAAATATAAACATTTGATTCATATGTGCACTGGACAAGAGCCACGAACGGACAGCATGATTCACGCAAGCATACAAGATCCACACATCTACAGCTTATCATTCGCCAAAGTATTTCTGGTACTGAAACAATTCAGCAGTCTATAAACTTCACAGCATTTGTGTGTTCAGAGACTGCCCTGACATGCCTCGATACATAAATGCATTTTTTAAAGCAGGGGATAGTTTGCTACCAATCACACAACTTCCTTGCATGAGCCAATCACAAGAAACTATGCCAACGTACGCTAATTATTGGTCCATCAGTTCCAGGTCAGTTATCTGATGGTCGACATCCGTTCAGCATCAGTTCCTCATCAGTCGTGGGGTCTAGCTGATCCTAAACCTCTGACTAACTTCTGCGTAACTTATCCAGAACTTCTCTCCAACATATCAGCCGTGATTCGATCGCAGTGCCCCAGACGAGCGCTGAACGTGTTTCTAACTTCCAGCTACTGTATAATGGCTGCATTGGCAGCGCTTTTGGTATAAAGGGGTCTACAGGGAGGAAACCGGTCCAGGTTCTATACCACCATCAAAGTCATCTCTTTCTGCAGGCTGGGCGCATCGCTGCCCCCCTCAGGACACTTTGCATCATTTCATGGGCATCATGCTGCTCTAGAAGGTTGCTACTCTGGGTTCCTGAGCAAGACCCTTAACCCCACACTGCTCCCTGGGCGCTGCACAATGGCAGCCCACTGCTCCCCAGGGGGAGGGCTTGAATGCAGAGAGTCGCTATTGTGGGACAGTAAAGGGATTTAAATGTACATTGTATAAAACAATCATTTGTTTGTGTTTTATGGAATAAAAAGAAGAAATATCTTCGTGTCAGTAGGCAGTTAATCTAAAATCCAGTGTCGTTCATCAGCTCCGTCTGTCATTTGTTATTTAAATGGTTACTACAACATTGTTTGTTCATTTGTTGACCTTTCCAGTTCAGATTAGAGCTGAAAACACGACATGAGCGGCTTACCGTCTGTTTATGTATCAGATATGATTCATTTTGCTGCTCTGGCCTTTATCGGTTTTTCTCAGCAGAGCTTTTGCAAACTGACTTTGTACCAGACCAAGGCAAGAAATCTGTTTGTCCGCCTTGAATATTGGATCTTATACTGGGCCTTGACACATACATTAAAATCTGCTGGATCGTCACCTTTAAATGAAAAATGCTAAACATTGATATAAGATGAGGTGAAAAAAAAAGAACAGAAACCAACAAAACAAAGAGATTCTGCTGCTACAGGAAATGTTTGCAGTTTAGTTAAATGTTCCTGGAGAAGCTGGACTATATGATGCTTCATGATGACCTGAAACATCCAAGGCTGTAGGTTTGATTAACTCCCAGCAAACAAGTTCACCTTGGAGGTCATATTTATAGCCCAGGTATGATGCAGGTGTAACCAAGCTATGCTATAATAGCGTGTAGAAATGTTTTCCACCTTGTGTGAGTCAGCGCATCACTTTCAGCAGCATTGTGTGGAAGGGCAGCTTTGCACTCATCCCCAAACCGTTCCACTCGTATAAAAGTGTCAGTAGAGATTACCTGCAGCAGGACACGTGTGAGACACCTTTACCAGTAATGAGCTTTTCCAGAAGAAAGCGCACAGCAAACCACAAGTTTTCAGCCCTTTAAATCGCCATTATTTCCATGGTTACAGCGGGTCATGCTCCAGCTGTTTGGAATCAGGTTTGCAGAGTGGCTTTCAGGAAAGCTACTTCCTGGACCTCAAAGAGGCAACTGCCATGTAAATTTCAGGGTGTTTTGAAAGATAATCATAGTGAGAAAAGACTCTTCACAGCAGATTTGATTTGGCTTTGATTAGTGTAATCAGAGTACCATAAAGAGCGATGGCACCGTGTTTCTGAGATAATGTGGGAAGCGTTTAGTCTTCAAATTAGCGCTGCAAAAACGCTGCTTCCCAGGACAAGGCTGAAGCTTCAGTGTTTGGGTTTGGCTGTCATACCTTCCCTTTCTCTCTCTGTTTTGGCTCCAGGGAAAGAGGAACAAGTCCGGAGTGGAAGCAGCCGACACTCCAGACTCGGCACGTGGGCGAGGGGAGAAGAAAGCCATCAAGTAAGTGTCTGGTTGGGTTGGAACAGTGTGGTGATAATGAGCTCCAGTTGGTTCAGCTTTACAAGCAACGCAGGAAATGAGCCTGTTTTTTAGTTTTCTTTGTTGTTTATCAGGATGATGTTTTTGGAGGACAGTGATGTAACCGTGTAGATTTAATCTGTATTAACATTTAAAATCTTTGAGCGATCAAGACGCTGCAGGTTCAAGCCTAAAGCTGACAGGCTTGAATCTTCCTTCTTAAGGTCTGATTGTTTTGGGTTGATCTTCATCTCAAGCCTTTAACCGTCTGGCTAAATGAAGCTGATTGGTCAGAATGAAGCATCTGTTTGTATTTCTGTATTCTGCTTAATAACCTCTTCTTTTCTTCTCTAGCCTGATTTAGTCTCTGCTACGTTCAGTTTGTTCTTTTTGTTTCTATATGGATGCTTTTCAGCACATCGATGGGCTTCAGCTTGTAAAAGCGTTCTGACTTGGTTTCTTGGATCTATTAAGTTTGTTGTTTTTTTCTGACCTGCTCCAACGCTGTGCTCTGTTGGTCATTTCAGCTGTTTCCTTTTCTGCTCCGTCCCTGAGCTTCGCTCTGACCGCTGCTGTGCCACTTGTATGACATTAGTGATTCTGCTCACTGCTCTCAGACTGCGTGTTTTTCTCTGCCAAGTCTTTCTGTCGCTTTTTTTCCTCACTTCTTCTAACACCAAGGATGCGGCGCAGACTTCACTTCTGCTTCAGGATTTTTCCGTTTTCATGATGTATGTTCTGTTATATTTTGATGAGTTTGATGACTTTGCAGTTCTGTCTCTACAGCCGAACACCTTGAATAACCAGCTATGTATTTTTAAACCCAACCTGTGCGATGACTGGTCTGCTTCCGGTAGAGAAAGAGGTTTAAAACGTGGGCCTGCTGTGTTTCCGTGGATGGGAGGAGCCTCCAGCCGAGTCTCTCTGTGATGCGAACGCTCGGTCGGTCCAGAGTCTGTCTGTAGTTGTGTTGCTCTGACCTGTCTCTCTCTTTGGCCGCAGTGATCTAGACAGAGACTTTTGGAATAACAATGACAGCAGCACAGTGCAGCAGAGGTGGAGCTCCTATCCGCCCAAGGAGTTTGTACTAAACATTTCTCCCTATGCCCCATATGGAGATCCTCGCCTCACGCTCAAGTGAGTCTTGGTCCAAGTCTGGTAAGAGGCTTCCCTGTGGGCAGGGCTGTAACGAGGCAGGGGCAGCGCTGCTCTCTTTCTTTCCTTTCTTTCTTTCCCAGCTTCTCACATGTTCTCCTCACCCGCTTTGCTCTCACCACCATTAGCAACCTCATCCAAATTAAGCTCAGTTATGGATGATTTCCATACAGAAAGACCAAATCCTCCCACTGATAACAGAGATATTTACTAAAACACCCATTTTATAAATGTAATCAAAAAGTGCATATTTGCTGAGCTGCGTTTGCTGTATAATGTCGCTTCCATCCCCGGTAGAAACAACAACGATGATGATGATGATGATAATAACCCGAGCAGTGTTGGCACACTGGAGGGCACAGATGATTGCTAATGATGGGTCTGCTCGGGAAATCTGAGCACGGCAACTTCCACTTATGCACATTACAGCGTCCTGTTTAAAGCATTTGACTGTTAGTGCATCAACAACGTAGCACAGTCATATGGATCAAGCCCCCCCACCCACTCCCAGTATGCGTTTACTACTTCTGCTCATACGTTGCCTTGCAGAAGTGTTTATACCCCTTCATCTTCCCAACATTCTTTAGCAGGAGGACAAAAAGCTGCTCCAGACCAACAGACAGTGGAGTTTAGTAGGAAGAAAAACAGATGATTAAATTTTATGCAAAGGAAGAGAAGAACACTTCAGGAGTCGCCTGAATAATCTGCCACTTGTGCCCCTAAGCCATAAAAGGGTGAAAGAGATCAGGTTTAGGATGCATTTTGGAGATGTTTAAAAAGCAGAGTTGATTATAAAAGGAATATCCTCAGCATCTAGAACAGCACTTCTAGATCCACCATCTTTTAATTGAATGAATACGGTACGACTACAGGTCTACATTTCTATGATTAAGAAGAGCACAACTCAGAGAAGTTGCCCAAAAGTCCAGGATATTCTGGAGACGCTTGAGAGAATCATTTTTATAAAGCACCAATTCACAACACATCTTATTTCAACTTTACTTTACAGAGAAAATTCAATCAAATCCAATAAAAATAAAGATTTATTCAATATTGAGGAAACCCTGTAAATGGTATAAGGTGATTGCAAAATCCTCCTGGATGAGCAACAAATCACTTTCATTAGCAGAGTTAAACACTTTAACGAAAAGTTCATAAAGCTGCTGACGAAAACTCTGAGTGACGGAGAAATCCAATCCAATCCACTTTATTTATATAGCACGATTTAAATAAACACAAGGTTTCCAAAGTGCTGCACAAAAAGATAAAATAACTAAAATAAATAAAAGTAAATAAAATAAAATAAAAGCATTGCCCGCACAGGATAAAAATATGCATATGCAGAAAGAAGATATCTAGCAGTGCATATTTGAAATGTTGCAAATGATCATGTTTAAATCTTTGGCTCACATGCATCTTTCTTAAAGATAACATATTTATACATCCTTTTAAATGTTCTTAGTGTGGTACTCCTTTTTATTTCCTCAGAATAACTCCTGCTTGGCTGAGCTCCTGACTTTTAACCGTGGGTCGAACGCCTCATCTTCTCAACACAAACTAGAATTTTCTTCTCTACTGGTTTTTTTGTATATTGGCAGGAAGAAGATCACGGCTCGCTTTATAAAATAAAGCAAAGTTTTAAATACGATTAAGTCATGGATTTTCATGATGTTAGATTTTAATAAAAGTGCATTAGTGTGATTCCTGAATCCAACATTATGAATGATTCCTAAAGCTTTTTTCTGAAGTCTAATAAGTAAATCTAGATATACTTTTGTACTTATTACCCCAAAGCTCTATGCAGTAACTAATGTCTGGAAGAACTAATGAGTTGTAGAGGATATGTTGTTCTCTGTAGTCAAGCAGCTGTTTAAGCTTCCTGACACTTTTCATTGAATATTTTCTATTTGGGGTTTCCAGCTTAGATCATGACTAAAAAAATCACACCCAGAAATGCATATTTATTAACTCTCTCAATACTAATATTGTTTATTTGAACATTTACTTCAATGTCTTTTGGTCGTTTGCCAAAGATTATAATTTTAATATTAGGAATATTCATTGATTCTTACTAAAAAAAAAAAAAAAAAACCTGGACTCAACCAAGTTCAATGTGGGATCAGGTCAACCGTAGTTAGATTGGTCAGCGGAAAAACAGAAATAGAGAAAATAGATTTGGGGTGAGAGTGGACAGAAATGCATTCTGGGCCGCGGTGAATAAGGCTGAACATGAGTGAAATACTTTGCCAATCAGACATCTATTTGTCTTTTACTCCACAGATTTAGTCCTTTTTTTCAAAAGAGTAGCAGAAAAAACAGCTGATAACCTATTGAATATTAATTCTGTTGTTTGCAGTTTATAAATCCTGCAGACATGTAAAAGAATGTGTCCTGATTAGCTGAAAGATGAACCCTTAAAGCCCGGTGGGCCCGGTTCAGGGCCCAGCTGACACCAGCAGATTTTTCTCTATTCATAGAAAAGGCCCAAACTCAGTCACATGGTGTTTCATCCACACACCTTTCAAATGGGGCTTTAAAATGTCTAAAACATCTCAAAATTATTTTTTCACAAATACTTTTTGTTCTATAGCTGTTTAAACAAATAAAATGAGATTTAAAATTCCACCTGACATGTGTGACTCTGCAGGTATTCATCTTTAGCCCCGCCCCCTAATGGTGGCATCATTGGAAACTAGAGGCTCAGACCTTTCCAAGGAGGGGTCAGAGGTCATTGTGAGACCATTTCAGGTGATGTAAGCGGAGTGCGTTCCATAAGCTGCTCTGTTATTCTGATTTTCTATCCAGTTTGGTGATTTTATTGGTAAATTTCAATGAACCAGCAGCTGAATCTTAGCAGCAAAGGCTTTGCCTCATGCAGAAAGTCTCCAATAATGGAAATCAGCAGATTTGTCTGAATAGATTCTCTTTTATTAGTGGATAAAATGCATATTTGCACTTTCTGAACCACTGTGCTAAAATCTCGTTAGCGCACTGCTCACTAAAACCTCTGTGGAACAAACATGCTTCAACTCATTCAGTCTAAATTAGCTTGAGTTATAGTGAAGATGTGGATCTATAAAGTCTGAGGTTCATCTAGAGTTTCTAATGAGCTTTATGGTGTTTTACAGTGTTTAGTTTAGAAGCTAAATATCTTTAATTTTTTCTTTGTTTAATCACCTATAAATCAGACATGCTGACATCTAAAATAGTGGTTCCACCTGAAAAAATGACTTTCTGTCACACAAATGCAAACAATTGTATTTACAATTTATAGTTTGAGATCTGAACTCGCTTTATTTAACTTTTATAATTTCAGGCAGAATTTGCTCCTAAGATCCTCTGGGCTTAAGGGGTTAACTGCATGCAAATGGTGGGAAAAAATATCACTGTATGTAATTAACACCTTACTCTCACGGTGATGGATATTTTTGGTTGATCAGCAGAGATGGCAAATATGGTCTGAGTAGATTGGAGACTGAGGTAATGTCAGGATTTGTTTGGGGGTTGAGGACCCAAAGGAAGAGGCAGGAAGACAGATGTGAATCTTTAAAGTGATTTAATGATAAATAAAAAAAACTGAAAACAGAGGCAGGTTATCCAAAATTGCAAAATGAAAACTAAAGTCCAAAACAAACTGAAAACCAGGAGTCCAAATATCCAAAGATAATTAATTAAGAAAAAACACAAGTCTAAACGTACCAAAAAAACCAAGGAGACATCAGGGAATCAAAATCACAAGTAGGGCTCACAGAGACGAAGTGGAGGAAGACTGAAGAGGTTTGACGGTGTTTGACGAAGACCCAGCAAAGAGGAACTGAAGAGAGAGGGCTTTTAGAGGAGACTGAGACAAAGAGAGGGCTGATGAGGAAACTGGGAGCAGGTGTGCACAGAACAAGAGAGGGAAAGAGCTAGGAAGGAAGGAGAACACAAGAGGGCAGCAGAGAGCAACCAATAGAAACCTGGAAGACTGGAAATAACAAAATAATAATTAAACTACGACGACTGTAAAACAAAGAAAACGAAACACTCAAAAGAAAACATAACAGAACCAAAACTAGGACAGTAACTGGGGAAAAAACCAAAGAACAGAGCAAAATAAAAATAAAACCACTAAAACTAGAAAAAAGGAGCAAAGCAAAACAAAAACATAACAGAAACAGAAACCTGACAGGTAAATAAATGGCAATCATGGAAGAAACCCTTTGGAATAAAATGTCTGACGCTATAGTGAAGCTAAGCTTCCAGAAGGACAGTGACTCAACATAAAGCCTCAAATATCATGGAGAAAAACATTTTCACACAACTGGAAAAAAGGAATGAGTATTTCATTCAATGTCTAGAAATACAAAGTTGGTAAGACACACTAAATAATCATTGCAGTCCTGAAAATATTAACACATTTTTTTATTTTTAAAACAACCTGGAAACCATTTTTCTTTGCCTGAAAAACTTGGAGCCTTTTTGTGTTTCAGCTGAAATAGAAGATAAAAGCCTTCTCAGTTTGCCACAATTCATTTAGAAAATGTGGAAAAGCTCATAGGGCGTAAATACTTCTGAAGGCAACGTATGCTGTTGCTTTTTAAGCAACGCACATGTTGACACGCCCCCTCACTCCCTACAGCCCTGCCGCTCCACACTAACTGCTAACCTTTAACCTCTCTACCCATGGCGTGACCATGGAGACGGGCAACCCTAATCTTCCTCCTCTCCAAAAACGCTGTTAACCAACTTTTCTCTATAACGTGTGGTTTGGCTGAGTCTCCTATATCTGTGTGGTGCTGTGGTGGTTGCTTTGGATGTGGAGGGTTGACCGTTTGCACCAGGTTTGCAGTGTGGTGCCACTTACTGTACTGAACATTCATTTGTGGCTTACTGTTGAATTCTCCCCCATCAATGTAAAATCAGCTGCTCTAACATTTAATCACTTGAACTGCATCTGCTCTCTTATCATTTCTGGGAGGCAACATAATACTGTTTTTTTTCTCCTTATTGCTGTAAAAAGTCGCACTTGATTCCAATAAAACTCAGCCAAGGTCACCTATGGGCCCTAAGAGGATATTCAGCTGCTAGGAAACAAACTAATCCATCTTTTGGACTTTAGATCTTTGTAATTCAGTCGTAATGAAAGAACTAAACCTTTGCACCACTGAGGTCCTACTGCACCTTCAGTGGTGAAACATAAAAACAGATTTTTCAGTCCACAATTAACCCCAAGAAACAGATTAATGAATTATGTGTTGGGAAAACATGTGACATTCAAAGTAAGACCATTTAATGATGAGATTTCTCTGAAGGAGAGACGGCGACGACTTCTTGACACCCACCAATGATATTGGGTTAAAGCCAACAGACAGCTGGGAAATCATTTCCTTTTTGAGATTCTCTAGAGAAGAGCAGCTTTCACTCATAATGACACTGGGCCTTAATTAGTCAGTCTCCAAGTAGGAAGGAGTTTATGGACTTCATGTTCATTTCTGACTATTAGTGCATCATGACTATTGAAGTGCTAAAGTCACATTTTTTAAAGATTTAAATTCAGGCAATCAAATACTATTTATACAGGTTTCCACTTTCATTAGAAACCCTGACATGTGAGAGAAAGAAATGAAAAAAATCACTTAAAGTCGTAAGGAAATCATATTTAAATGTCAAATCATTCTGCCTTAAACATGTACAGTGAGTCCAAGAAGTATTTGATCCCTTGCTGATTTTCTTCGTTTGCCCATTAATAAAGATGTGATCTCTACCCGCCATGTGTGGAGGAAGAAAAATGCTGCCTATGACCCCAAGAACACTGTGCCCACCGTCAAGCATGGAGGTGGAGGCATAATGTTTTGGGGGTGTTTCTCTGCCAAGGGTACAGGGCTACTTCACCGCATCACTGGGAAGATGGATGGAGCCATGTACCGTACAATCCTGAGGGACAACCTCCTCCCCTCTGCCAGGAAGCTGAAAATGGGACGTGTTTGTGTCTTCCAACATGATAACGACCCAAAAACACACAGCAAAGGCAACAAAGGATTGGCTCAAGAAACATCACATGAAGGTCATGGAGTGGCCCAGCCAGTCTCCGGACCTCAATCCGATTGAGAATCTATGGTGGGAGCTGAAGGTCAGAGTTGCCAAGTGACAGCCCACCAACCTTCCTGATTTAGAGAGGATCTGCAAAGAAGAGTGGGCCAAAATTCCCCCTGGTGTGTGTGCTAAACTTGTGGTTAACTACAACAAACGTCTCACTGCTGTACTTGCTAACAAAGGCTTTGCCACTAAGTATTGACTGTGTTTGGCTAGAGGGATCAAATACTTATTTCCCTCAATGAAATATAAATTAATTAATATATATTCCTTAAAGTTATATTCTGGATTTTCTTTTTGATATTCTTTCTCTCCATGTTAGAATACATCTACCATTAAACGTGCAGAATGATCACATCTTTATTAGTGGGCAAACGAAGAAAATCAGCAAGGGATCAAATACTTCTTGGACTCACTGTATATATAAATGTTCTCTTTATTATTAGACCATATTGTCCCAAAAGTTAAATAATGTTTATTAACAAAAAAAATCCTGCCATAAAATCAGTGTTTTTCACGTGCTCTACGCCGAAGCCCTGAACAATTAAATTCAGCCAATCATATATCAACGGGTCATCTGTCCAATCAAATGTTTTCGGTCATAGCATCTTGCGATTCATGTGTACGCAGCTAATATACGCGTTGAAATCCAGAATCCTTTCCTTTTCCCATTGAGTTGCGCCCCAGTGTTCCGCAGGGATGGACGCCTGTGTCTTCGAGCAGGCGTGAAAAGGCTAACAGAACTACGGCAGCTGCTATTGTAAGGCAAGGGCTTCAAGCATAACTTTGGCTGGAAGCCTTCTGCCACACTAAATAACTTCTGCCGCCCTATCGCCTCTTCCACAACATCTTCGTCCCCGCTTTCCTCCTCTAAATAAAAAAATGGATGACCGAGGAGGAGACCTCATCCCACGACCTCCGACACTAAACTCTCCTCCTCTTGCATGTTTCCTCTGTCCACTTCCAGTTCCTTGACAGCGTCGTTTTCTAAGTCACCAATTTAGTGCTACTTGGAATTTAATGGAATTTCCCATTGGGAACCTGGTACCTGCACTCAAGTTGCTAACTTCGGTTAACAAGATGCTTCCAAAACACTTACGGCCACAACCAAACATGCTGCAAAGCTTACCTTGGCCACAACAATCCATTATGATAATCGATCGACCAATCAATTCACTTTATTAGAAGCATCGTAAAGTCGGGCACCACTGGGAGAATTTAGGCTGGAACGGGCCGCTTCCTATGCGACTTTTAACATGCAGTTCCTCTAACTGCAGCCCTCCTTCCTGTGCAGAAGCAGCCATATGTTTTTATTCTGCTGACAGTCTAATCCCATCTAATCCCTCCTACCTTTACGTTGGACCTATAGAGGCGCCGTTTCACATTTATTCCATGTTGCAGGTCGTTTTCTCTCCGTTGTACAATTTAAATAAATCAAACAACAAAATGTCAAACTTATCATTTAATTTAATCATATAATATTATGTGGAGTCCTAGAAATACATTCCATTCATATTTATTGTATTTCTGATCCTTATTTGAGACACTTGAACATTATAAGAATCATTAATCTGATCAAAATAATTTATCTAAAAATAGTGAAGGCTCATTTATTGGCTTTACAGCCATCAAACTGTCCCAATGATTGCTGAACACTGTTTATCATGTTTCACTGATGATTTGAAAAAATCTTTGTTGTTCGGCTCCAAATATTAACTTTTAGCTCCGTTTAAGTTCTCTAGAAAAAAACACTCAGATTTTATATTTTTAAACAGAAAAAACATCCTGGTAAATTTAAAACTAATTTAAGATCTAAACCTGGATCATTTTAAGGCTCTATGCAGACTTAGTAACCTCCAGGTGGCGCTATTTCTAGTTCAGCAGGAAACAAAAATGTGTTATATGTTTTTAACATCACTTTCCCAGAGTAAGGTGGTTTAACAGTTTTCCATCTAACATGCATCATCAGGGAATGACTGTAAAAAATCATGACTGAAGCTCAGAGGGAAACAACAGACATCTGAACTTCTGAATAATTTCCTAGTAGCCCATCTTATCCTTACGTTATAAATAAAAAAAACATAATTTATTTGGGCTCAACTGAGAGGAAGCGTTCTTGTCCTGATCATCAGCCATGATCAAAGCTGTTATTTCTTATATATAAGCATGCAGCGTTATGGCAGCTGGTCAAAGGTAAAGCAGAACGACCCTCATGCCCGTTAACGCCTCTATAGCTAACAAACATGCACACTGCGACGCAAAGTCTTAGATCCTTGTGTTTCAAGGAGAAGCAGAGCCTTGCATATTAATGAAATGTAGTCATGTCACCAGAGGGCACTAATGTTCTTTTCATTCTCATCATCGCTGCACCCGTTTTGAGATTAAATTTGAGTTAAAACTGCATTTAAAGGGGATGATGATTAATTCCGGTACCTTCTGCCGGTTCTGAAGGCTGGTGTGATTAGCACGGTTCTTTCTGCTTTGCAGTCTGGCTCATTTTTCTTCCTGAATGCTGTCTGAGTCTGAAGTGCTTTCTAAATAAGAAGCAGAAACCTCAAAAGGGTTTTTTTTTTTATCAGTGTGCAAAAAACAAAAAGGATTCCTTGGTCTATGAGCCCCAGATATGTCTTATAAAATCCTACCTTAAAGAAGCACATCAAGCCTAAGCCTAATAAGTAAACTTTCTTTAAGTCCTCTAAGCCCAAAGGAGGAGCTTGATGCTGGTTTTTCATCCTTCACAGGCTACCCTGAAATGCGTCTTGCTTCACCTAGCCGTCCTCTCCCCATCCCTGTCCTTTTCCACGCTGGACTCCAGACCACTTTCATCCACCTGCTTTCTATTTGACCTCCAAACCCCGGGCCCGCCCCTTCACACAGTCCCCCGATCGCTCTCACCTCCTTAGCCATGTGCTTTCTAAATCTGTTTTCCTGCCTGTCTCTGTTTCTGTGTCTTTCTCACGCTCTCTGGTGTTTTTTTCTCCTCTGCCTGTCATTATTCCCTTCCTTTGTCTACTTTGGGATCTCTGCATCATCTCTTCCCCCTTAGTGGGGCGGTGTCAGGCGGCCAGAAGGGGGCTGCCGCTGCTGGGTGTGGGGATGCTGGGGGGGGTCCTTATCGCAGTGACAGCGTGAAGAGCATGGTGACGGAAGAAGTGAAGGCTGGGAAGTGGCAGACTGTCCAGAGCCACATGCAGGCCGGAGGATTAAGACCTACCAAGTGAGTTCAGAACCAAAGCTTAGCTTATCCTTCAGCTACATGCAGATGCATTTCCAGGGAGCTCATCCCTGTAGAGCTCCCAGTAATGACAGAAAATGGGTGAAGGAAATAATATCTCCACCTCTGACCAAAGCTCCGTCTCTATCATGCATCATATTTCCCCTGCTTGCAGTGAAAAGTTTTCTTTTGTTGCTCGACTGCTCATTGACTCATAAATAACCTTTAAAAACTCACCCAATCATATTTCTGTGCACATTAATGCATTGCTCATTAAATATGCATATTTTTAACGGGCCTATTGACATAAAATTTAAACAACCTGATTAATTTGCTCACATAAATTGAATTACTTTAGCCAATGTGTGATAAAATTGGACTATACATTAGTTACAGCAGAGATGGTCTTTCTTTGCCACATGACAGAACTGCTTTCTCCTCAGTGGAGTCCGTCGGTCACACAGATCATTGCTATTTAGTGCATTATCTATCCATCCTGTCCTGCTTAGTCCCGTCAGGGTCGCGGTGGGGGCGGGGCCTATCTGAGCGAGAGGCTGGGTCCGCCCTGAACACGTCTGCAGTCCATCGCAGTGCAACACTGACAACCGTTCACTCACACCTAAGGAGGATTTAGAGAAGCCAGTTAACCTAACATTCATGTTTTTGGACTATGGGAGGAAGCTGGAGTACCCAGAGAGAACCCATGCATGCTCTGGGAGAACATGCAGACTCCGGGCTGGGAACCTTCTTCCTGCAAGGTGTCTGCGCTGTCATTACCTGATCCGTATCGGAAAAACCACGATCCGTACCATCAGCTCATTTGCGCGTGCGCAAACAGAATAACTTCGATGGCAATATTTCCTTTTTCTTACTTTTTTATTCTTTTGTATTTTTTAGAGGCATGGGTTTCTTTTTGTATATCTTTGTATTTTCGTCAATATTGCATTTTCTAAAAATATAAAAACAGAAATACATAAAAAAGTTCAATCGCCTTGTGACAGTTACTTTGACTGGTCTGAGCATGCGCAAATATACGTCACACAGCGTATATATTTAAATTTGTTTAAATATTTGATTTACTCTGTACTTAACTATGCACTCCAGCAGTACTGATCCCACAATGGATTCATTTGCTACCTTTCGTGACCTGCAGTTTTTCATTGATAAGGGAACATTTCCCGAAAATTTGGATTTTTATTCCAGAAAAATGACGTCAAGCAATACAATGGATTGAATTTAAAAGCATCCATTTCTTCCAGAAAAGTCTTCAATATTGTCTTTACGATGTAGTTTAGTATTCTTTAATTATTTAAGGATATAAATAAAGTTTTTTCAGTACCGTAATTACATTATTTTTTGGCGACCCGGAAGTTATTCTGTTCGCGCAGGCGCAAATGAGCTGATGGGTACCGGATGCGTTGGCCCGTACCGTTGATCGGGCGACACGCCAGTTCCGCAGCAGCCAGGGACTAACGCTAGCCCCTGGCTGCTGCGGACGGGAAGCCAACGTTAGCACGTGGCTGCTGTAACAGGAGGTGAAAAGAAGCTCCAGATGAGCCAAGCGCGTGGTGGTGACATCATCAGTACGCTTCTGTTCCAATTGACCCAGATTTATGCTGCGTTCTCCCAGAGTCCAGACTTTCCTGAGTTCTTCTCAACCTACTCAGCGTTCTTGTGAATTGAGAAACAGCCTTCACTTTTTAGATTTCAAAAGGTCAAAGTTTGGACCATAACCTTCAGATCTCTAGATTAAACTTATTATTTGCCAAGACCCACTACCAACCCAGTCCTGCTCACTGGGTCCCTACTCAGCCATTTCTCTTTATGGTGGTTCCTGCTCTACTTTCCTGCTTCTTCTCCTCTTTTTCTTATCTGTCTTCTCCTCACTTCTATGAATTATTCGTTATCCTGTCCCTCTGCACCATCTTACTGATGACAGATTTATCCTGGTCCATTAAGTTGATCCAGACCCTGAGCTTCACTAAAACCAGTTCAGATCTTCAATCATCAGAACCTCTGAGCTTCCTCTGATCATCTTTCCTGGACCGACACCTCCTCACAGTAACACTCACATGTCCAACTTTCCCAACACCTCACAGTCATGAGACACACTCGTGTTGTAACATCACCCCCACAGTGACCCAGTGTTTCTGGGCGGATTCATCTGGAGATTGTTACTCATGGAGGAAGGAACCAAACAAGGTTCTGTTAGGGTCCGTTACCCCCACCGTGGTTCCTGGACCTCAGAGGACTTCCTTTCTCAGAAGCTCATGACATGGATCCACACAGAGGATTCCTTCTGGTTGGTCTGGGGACGTCTAGATTTCAGCTCTAACTGTGGCTGACATGCAGACGTGATCACATGTTCTCACTCAGGGATGCAAGCGTGTCTTGCTTCCATTATTGTTGCAAATAACTTTTTTTTGTAAATGGAAATTAGAAAAAACTTTATTCAAAAAAAGCTTTTTTTTTCATACTTTTTCCAACTTTATTTTTTTATTTCTTTTTTTATTATAGTTTTATTTTCAAATTCTTTGTTTTCACAAAGGACCAATAGAAACGCTCCTCACTTCAGAGGAAAGCCCCGCCCCCCAGAAGGGAAGAGGATATGATCTTTAAAATATAAAAGAATTTACTCGCTAAAACTCTATCTGATGGAGAGAAAGTAAAACAATAATAATAATAAAACATTTGTACAAAATTACTTTGAAAACCTTTTTTTATTAAGAAGTTTTCCAAGTTTTATTTCAAATTGTCTCTGTAGAAGAACAGCATTTTATTCCTTCCCTCCCACCTTTCAGACACTCTGAACAGATTCTAACTAAATTCTATTCAGTTTATTTCTATAGCTCCAATTCACATCATGTCATCTCCGGGTCACTTTTCCAGTTCACCAGATCATCCAGTCAAGATTGATTCAAAGTTTTCTATCTAAGGAAAACCAGCTGATTACATCGACTCATTGACTCTTCAGCAATCCCACTCACACTAAGCATGCTTGTAGCGACAGTGGAGAAAAGAAAAAACTCCCTTTGAACAGGAAGAAGAAACCTCCAGCAGAACCAGGCTCAGTGTGAGCGCCATCTGCTGAGTGAGGAGCCCACTGGGGTTCAAGGAGACAGAAGCAGACATAGAAAAGAAGCATAGATACAAAAAGGCAACTGTCAACCAGCTCCACAGGCGGCCCCTGCTCCAGGAAACACACAGCCAGGCAGACGAGCTCCTCGAGCCAGCTCCCATGTCCCAGAGGATGAAGAGAGCGCACATCCAGTTAGTCACAGTCAGAGAAACAGGACTACACTGAAAACAGGCCAAGCTCCAAATATCTAGAAACAAAGGTGTTGATGGCAGCAGCACGAGCTGATATTTATTTCACTCTCCAGGATGAGTCACAACCAAACAGGAACAGACCAGATGAAGCTACTTCATGAGAAAAAAGCAGAGAGAGCAGAACGCGTTAGAGATTGAACTAACAGATTCCACAGAGTGGGAGGAGAATAGAGATAGAATGAAGCAGAATGATGAAAAAGGGGTCCCCATGTCCTCCTTGGTGCGCAGTCTAAGCCTATAGCAGCAGAACTATAGCATAATAACATTGACCAATCAGAGCAGATCCTCTTAGGAACGGATCGTCTAGGTTCTGCAGGTCAGAGGTCACCAACATACGGCTGGACATCCTGAAATACATTCAGCTGCTGGAAGCAGACGACCTCTGATTGGCTCACAATGAAGTCGCAGCTCCTCTGAGATCCGTTTACGGTTCAGTCAGGAACATGAGCTCATCATCAAATCATTTATTCCGGGAGTTTGATTAAAAACTGAACGAGGAATCAGAATATTTACATCAGAGCAACCAAATGACCGCGTTGACCTAAACCATCATGAGGAGCTCTGAGCCGCCAGGTATCCAACTCCCAGTCACTGAGGCGCTCCACTCAGTTCCCAACTAAAGGTCATCGCTGAACAAGCTCTTTTAGTCACAGTGTTGTAATGGAGACCACCCAACTCTAAACCGAGTGTAGACCAAAACCAGGCCAGGAACTGCCAGTGAGAGAAGGTGATTAAAACGATCGCTATAATTACATGAATGCAGCTTTTAATAGAAAGTAAAGAAAAGAAAAAAACTGCTTTCTCTGGATAATCATCTAAACGGACCGCAGTCGAAGAGAAACTGACCTGGACTCTCTCTCTGTGGTCCCAGGTCAGTCTTCCAGGATAGAAGTAAAGTTTTCTTTTATTTTAGAAATAAGGACTCACCCACTCTGGGTTTTAAGTAGCTGTTGTTTTTATATTATTTAAAATCGTAGAGAAAACATATTTAAATGTCAAATCATTCTGGCTTAAACATGTATATAATTTTTTTTTCCCTCGTTATCTTCTGCAGGCCAGTTAGTTCTATCAGCCATCCTGAACACCTAAATTCGACCAATCATATATCAGCGGTCATCTGCCAATCATCGTTTCCGGTGTCATAGCATCTTGATTCATGTGTCGCGAGCTAATATACACAACGGTTGAAACCAGAATCCTTTCCTTTCCCATTGAGTTTGCGGCCCCAGTGTTCACGAGGATGGACGCCTGTGTCTTCGGCAGGCTTACAGTAGAGCTAACAGGAACTCGGCGGCGCTAAGTGCAGGGCAAGGGGCTCAAACATGTGCGGCTGGAAGCCTTCTTACACCCGAAACCAAGCTTCTGCCGCCCTGGCGTCCTCTTCCCACAACATTCTCTGAGCCCCCGCTTTCCTCCTCTAAATAAAAAAATGGATGACGGAGGAGACATGGAGGAGACCCATCTCCCACACTAAACTCTCCTCCTCTTGCATGCTTCCTCTCTGTCCATAGCGCCTCTGATTTTTTGAAAGCGTCAGTTTCTGATCACCAATTTAGTGCTACTTGGTCCCAATGGAATTTCCCATTGGGAACCTGCTAACAATTAAGATGCTAACTGGTTAGCAACATGCTTCCAACAAACTGTTGACTACTGTTGGTAGTCAGAGGAACTGGTGACACTATTTTCCGGGATTCCTGTTGCAGCTGTGGCTACAATGTAGCTCACCGCCATCAGTGTATGAGTGCAGTGTGAAGCACTTTGGGGTTCTTTTTAGACGACTTACCGATTATTTTCAAACACCTGCTGTACCTCTAGGTCAAAGTTGATCAATTTGTGTCACTGTTTCCTTAGAAACTGCGTGAGGCTGGAATCGAGATACCAGAGGCCGGGAAGAAAGGAGCAGGACTGCAGGAGGAGAACAAGACTCTGAAAGAGGAACTAAAGACGCTGAAGGAGCAGCTGCAGGACACCAAGAAAGGTACGGTGGAGCAGAGCGGAAGGCAGATCAGAACTAATGACGCTCTGAGAAGTTTTGATCCGATTTGTGACTTTGATCTTCTGATGCAGCTCTACAGAAGTCTGACAGTGACGTGAGTGCAATGAAGAAACAGGCGGAGAACCTGACGGTGGAGTACGACAGACTGCTGGAGGAGCACAGCAAGCTGCTGGTAAAATAGTTCAACCCAATTCGTTAAATCAGTGGCAAACATGAATACCACCTTAAATCGATTAAAACACGCAGCAAACGTGAATACCACCTTAAATCGATTAAAACACGCAGCAAACATGAATACCACCTTAAATCGATTAAAACACGCAGCAAACGTGAATACCACCTTAAATCGATTAAAACACGCAGCAAACATGAATACCACCTTAAATCGATTAAAACACGCAGCAAACATGAATACCACCTTAAATCAATTAAAACACGCAGCAAACAAGAATAGCACCTTAAATCGATTAAACACGCAGCAAACATGAATACCACCTTAAATCAATTAAAACACACAGCAAACATGAATACCACCTTAAATCAATTAAAACACACAGTAAACATGAATACCACCTTAAATCAATTAAAACACACAGTAAACATGATTACCACCTTAAATCAATTAAAACATGCAGCAAACATGACTAGCACCTTAAATCAATTAAACACGCAGCAAACGTGAATACCACCTTAAATCGATTAAAACACGCAGCAAACATGAATACCACCTTAAATCAATAAAAACACGCAGCAAACGTGAATACCACCCTAAATCGATTAAAACACGCAGCAAACGTGGAATACCACCTTTAAATCGATTAAAACATCGCCAGCAAACGCAAATACCTACCTTAAATCGATTAAAACACGCAGCAAACGTGAATACCACCTTAAATCGATTAAAACACGCAGCAAACATGAATACCACCTTAAATCGATTAAAACAACGCCAGCAAGCGTGAATACCACCTTAAATCGATTAAAACGCAGCAAGCGTGAGCCATCGATTAAAACAACAAGCGTGAATACCACCTTAAATCGATTTAAACACGCGGCAAAAACGTGAATACCACCTTAAATCGATTTAAACACGCAGCAAGCGTGAATACCACCTTAAAATGCGATTAAAACACGCAGCAAGCGTGAATACCACCTTAAATGCGATTAAAACCGCGCAGCAAGCGTGAATACCACCTTAAATGCGACTAAAACGCGCAGCAAACATCGTGAATACCACACCTTAAAATCCATTAAACCGCGAAAACAAACGTGGAATACCACCTTAAATCGATTAAAACAACGCAGCAAACGCGTGAATACCACCTTAAATGTCCATTAAAACACGCGAGTAAACGTGAATACCACCTTAAATGGAATAAAACACGCAGCAAAAGCGTGGGCCACCACCTTTTTAAATCATTAAAACAGCATAAACGCGTGAATACCACCTTAAATCGATTAAAACACGCTGGCAAACGTGAATACCACCTTAAATCGATTAAAACACGCAGCAAACGTGAATACCACCTTAAATCGATTAAAACACGCAGCAAACGTGAATACCACCCACCTTAAATCGATTAAAACACGCAGCAAGCGTGAATACCACCTTAAATCGATTAAAACAATGCAAGCGTGAATACCACCTTAAATTCCATTAAAAACACGCAAAACACGTGAATACCACCTTAAATCCATTAAAACAACGCAGCAAACGCGTGAATACCACCTTAAATCGAGTTAAAACACGCAGCGTAAGCGTGAATACCACCTTAAATCCATTAAAACAGCATAGCAAAGCGTGAATACCACCTTAAATCGATTAAAACACGCAGCAAACGTGAATACCACCTTAAATCGATTAAAACACGCACAACAGCGTGAATACCACCTTAAATCGATTTAAACACGCAGCAAACGTGAATACCACCTTAAATCGATTAAGACACGCAGCAAAGCGTGAATACCACCTTAAATCGATTTAAACACGCAGCAAGCGTGAATACCACCTTAAATGGATTTAGAACCTTTGCAGCAAGCGTGAATACTCACGCCGTTAACCCCATTAAGACACGCAGCAAGCGTGAATACCACCACCTTAAATCGGCTGGGTTGCATTAACACACGCAGCAAACATGAATACCACCTTAAATCAATTAAACACGCAGCAAACATGAATACCACCTTAAATTAATTTCCCTGATACCCTATTCTTTGACTGCAGGCTGTTTACCCTGATACCCTGATCTTTGTCTGCAGGCTGTTTTCCTAATACCCTGATCTTTGTCTGCAGGCAAGCAGCGACAAGAAATCAGACTGAGAAAGATGAAGCTTGCTTCCAGCTTGTATCGCCATCATCACCGCTCTCTGAAGTTTCAGCTTCATCATCCTGCCCAGTGATCTGATGTCAGCTCACACGCTGTGCTGTGATTGGATGATCAGACTGTAGGAACATTTGTTCTGTCTGTTTACATCAAGATTTCCTTGTTTTCTCTGATTTTTATTTTATTTCTTTAGGTTTGTTTGTGGTGTTTATTTTGGATTATCTGTGTAACTCCAGGGCAGGTAATCATCACCTGCCTTCTGTCCTTTAAGGAGGAAAGTGACGCCAGCTTTTGTTTCCTGCAGGAAATGAACTTTATTCCAAAATTAAAACCCTGCATGTTCAGCTTTAAGATGAACTGAAAAAACGGTCTAAAAATGTTGTTTCTTTGGATGGTTCTGTGACGACTGTTTGTTCTCTGGATCGCTAACGGGACCAAAATCGTCTCGGTTCGGACTTTGAATGTGATTTATAGATGGGAATTTTGTTTCCGATGGTAAAATATAATAAAATTGTCGATGCTAAAGACCACATGTGTCGTGTTTGATTCTGAGAGAGCGAATCTCACCTGAAATCTGCTTTTAGGTTTTTGATAAAGTTGAAGTATGAAGTGTTTTTAGAATAAACATTTGGTTTTTGATTAAAGCTTTAATTTGCATTTAGAAGTATTTGCATTTTCAGTAAATAATCTTATTGGTGTTTAATTATGCAACTAAATGCTGTATTTAATCAAATAACTTTCAAACCGTTTTACCAGGATTTGAGTTTGAATCCTATTTTCTTTGTTCCGACATGCAGCCAGTTTGGATTCTTTTAACAGATGATTTGACAATTATCCAATTAAAAAAGTCACATCAGCATTTAATCGCACAGTAATTTCTGCTGCAGTGCATGGCGGCCCATCTTCCTCCTCCTCTTCCTCCGTGGAGCAGCTGTCGGTGTGGACGTCAGGCTGAAACCGGTTTGAGCTGCTCTGCTGAGCCTCTGCAGCAGCTCGGCTTTCACAACCGACCCGAAAGCCTCGCCTGTGAACCCGCTGACAGGACGACCACAGCCCGGGGGGGGGGGGACTCTGAAGCATTTCAGTCCACAGCTCCTCCAGCCTCCAGGTTAAAACTACGTACCTTTAACCACAGGAACCTTTGAACTGCATCGACCTCACATTCAATTCTATTCAGTGTATTTCTATAGCTCCAATTCACATCATGTCATCTCAGGTCACTTTCCAGTTCACCAGATCATCCAGTCAGATTGATTCAAAGTTTTCTATCTAAGGAAAACCAGCTGATTGCATCGACTCATTGACTCTTCAGCAATCCCTCACACTAAGCATGCTTGTAGCGACAGTGGAGAGGAAAACTCCCTTTGAACAGGAAGAAACCTCCAGCAGAACCAGGCTCAGTGTGAGCTGCCATCTGCTGAGGCCCACTGGGGTTCAAGGAGACAGAAGCAGACATAGAAAAGAAGCATAGATACAAAAGGCAACTGTCAACCAGCAGCTCCACAGGCGGCCCTGTCCCCAGGAAACACACACAGCCAGGCAGACGAAGCTCCGAGCCAGCTCCCATGTCAGAGGATGAAGAGAGCACATCCAGTTAGTCACAGTCAGAGAAACAGGACTACACTGGAAAACAGGCCAAGCTCCAACATCTAGAAACAAAGGTGTTGATGGCAGCAGCACAGCTGATATTTTCTCTCCAGGATGGAGTCACAGCCAAACAGGAACAGACCAGATGAAGCTACTATGAGAAAAAGCAGAGAGAGCAGAACGTTAGAGATTGAACTAACAGATTCTGCAGAGTGGGGAGAAATAGAGATAGAATGAAGCAGAATGATGAAAAAGGGGTCCCTATGTCCTCCAGCAGTCTAAGCCTATAGCAGCATAACTATAGAGATAGCTCAGGATAACCTGAGCCACTCTAACTAGAAGCTTTATCAAAAAGGAAAGTTTTAAGCCTAGCCTTAAAAGTAGACAGGGTGTCTGCCTCACGGACTAAAACTGGTAGTTGGTTCCACAGGAGAGGAGCCTGAGAACTAAAAAGATCTGCCTCCCATTCTACTTTTAGAAATTCTAGGAACCACTAGTAAACCTGCAGATTGAGAGCGAAGTGCTCTGTTAGGAACATAAGGAACAATCATGGTGGCTTCCTTCACCTCTGAAGGAGTTTCAAACTCAGAACCAAATCATTTCTATAAATGATGAATAAACTTTATGATTCCATCTATGGTGGATAGATTTATTTATAGATTAGGTAAAAATACTCACAGAGGGCGTTCAACTGTGTCCCTAACAGTACACTGAGGGCGCTGCAGGAATACTGCTGTCTGGTTTGCATCGTTGGACCATCACCAAGTCTATGGTTCCTGGCCTCCTCTCTGTCACTGGTTCTGTCCAGGAGTTCCTACCTCCAGTGGAGGAGTTCAAAAATATTCACTCCCCTGCCTTGACTCATACGAGCTTCAGTGATGTCCCATTCCTAATCTATAGGGGTTTCATGTGTCGTCAGTCGGCTCTCAGCAGATAGAAGAGCTTGGAGTCTTCTGGGAAGGCTGTCCACCTGGTTTAGGAATATTTATGGGACTTTCTGACCTTTCAGAAGCGCATTTGTGAGATCACACACTGATGTTGGAGCAGAAGGCCTGGGTCCCAGTCTCTGCTCTAACCCAGCATAAAGTAAAAAATTACCTAGTTATTAATTTCGTTGATTTAAATAATTAAATATTAAAGTTGTAGGGAAAACTGATAGAGTCTAAGTCTAAATGTGATCTATCAGGTTGAGGTGAGGAACTCTGTGAAGGGCAGTCAGGTTCATCCACACCAGGCTCTGTCACCTATGTGTTCTGATCCAAACTGTTTCCATAAAGTTGGGATCATGGAATGGTCCTAAAGTTCCTTTCACTGGAGCTAAGGGGGAAACCCAGTTCCTGAAAACAAGCCCGCACCATAACCCCGCCTCCACCATGTTACACTTGGAATGATGCATTCAGAGCCGTCCTCTTGGCCAAACCCAGACTGGTCCATCAGATTTCCAGAGAACGCGCCTTCATCACACTGGACTCCATTTGAGTGTAATGGTGATCTCTACGGTCACTAGTTTGTCCGCTCTGCGCTGCTGTGGTGCAAAGATGTCTGCCTTCATGATACGAGACCCACACTTATGTAATTATACATTTCTAATGCCATAAAAACTTTCATTTGTTGCAGAGCAAAGGATTAGGGCCATTGGAAAATATAAAAAAGTTAATTATTTTTTATTTGAGTTTAATATTCTTTAATCTCAGAATTCTGGCATTTTTCTCAGAATTCAGCCTTTTTTTACTCAAACTTCTGACTTTAATCTCAGAATTTGGACATTTTTTCTCACAATTTACTTTTTTTCCCCTCAGAATCCCGACTTTAATCTCAGAATCCTGATTTAATCTCAGAATTTGGAGATTTTTTCTCAGATTTCAGACATTTATTCTCAGAATTTACTTTTTTTCCCTCAGAATCCTGACTTTAATCTCAGAATGAACTGACTTTAATCTCTCAGAATTTGGAGATTTTTTTCTCTCAATTTTCTCTTTTTCCCTCAGAATCCTGACTTTAATCTCAGAATCCTGACTTTAATCTCAGAATTTGGAGATTTTTTCTTAGATTTCGGACATTTTTTCTCAGAATTTACTTTTTTTTCCCTCAGAATCCTGACTTTAATCTCAGAATTTGGAGATTTTTTCTTAGATTTCAGATTTTTTTTTCTCAGAATCCCTTTTCTCAGAATTTTATAAAAATTTGGACATTTTTTTCCTTCTGGCTTTAGTCTCAGAACTCTGAGATTGAAGTGAGAATTCAGATTTTTTTCCCCATATTAAACTCAAATACTGAAGACTCAGTTAACTTTATTTTTTTCCAGTGGCCCTTATCCTCCTCCATATATAGATGAGAATAATATACTAATGTATAAGAAAACAACATTTCTGTTAGAAAATCACTATAATTAATACAAACTGTAGGTTTAACATCTGATCATTGGTCAGCTAGCTAAGCTGTTTCAGTTAGCTTAACGTATTTGAAGCTAGCTTTTTTAGCTAGCCTTCCCCGACGGTAATCTGCGTTTCCCCTCCAAACAGCAGCATTTTTTAATCATTCCTTTCCAAAAACACACAAACACTCCAGTTGTTTTATCACATTAGTTTTATTGCCTCAGTTTTAATCAAACACTTTTTACAAGAAGACCCTCTGGTGGGGGGGTCAACATGGATGGCATCATCAGGGCTAACTTAATTAATCTTTTGTTAATGTTTGGCTGGTGACTCATTAATAGACAGTTTTGCTACATTACAGCTAAAGTTTAAGCTACTTAACCAATGATCTACACAGCTATGACAACATGAAGCAGGACTCAGGGCCGCCGCTCTTTCAGCGTCACAGAGACAGTCTCCCTTTAAATGTGTTACGCTGAATTTGCTAAATTCATACTGACTGCGGTTTACATTACAACCAGGAAGAAGTTATACCTCCAACTTCCTGATTGCTCTTCCTACTGAGGAATGGAAGCACGAAGAACAGGAAGACCTAATAACACATCTGAATATATACTTAGTATTTTCTTAAGATTATTCTGTTTAAAGCACATGAATGAAATGATCATAATTTTAGTTTTAATGTTTTGTCAATTTCGCAACAACAGCAGATGATCTTAAAGTTTGTGTTCAGACTTGAGAGATTTAAGTCTCCAAGTTAATATTAAAAAGTAATCGCGTTAATTTTTTTGTTGAAGTGACGGGATGTTTCTTAAGACGATGTTTTAGGCCTAAAAGCAGTTTAGAAAAACAGTTTCTATTCATTTTATCTGAAGGGAGACAGGCTGCAGTACATACATCTGGCCACTAGTTGGCAGTGTGGCAGCCTGAAGTCATTAATTCTCCAGTATGAAGATCATAGTCATGGATTAAAACTATGATATGTGTTTTAATCCATAGCAGGGGTTGTTTTCATTTTTTCATCTCCGCCTGTTGTGTTAAAAAAAAAATTGTTCGTAAATAAAAAGCAAAGATGTTGCCTATGTTGTCTAACACTTATTTATCCTTACAGTTTTTTTTTCTGTATTAAGACACAGAGCATTTTTGGCCTAAAATCATCAGCATTAGAAATATGCCGTTAAATCTGCTCAGATATCAGCAGAGAAGCTTCTGGAATCTGGACTCAGAGGCTTGTTGATAGAATCTGTCATTAAAACCCAAAGAGGGCGATTGAACAATGCTTCATTCCCAGTCAGAACCAGTTGGCATCCCTTCCTCTTTTGTTTGGATTGTGTCATTTTTTTCCCCCTTCCAGAATCTCCACTGGATCATAACGTCCAGCTCAGTTCAGCACCGACCGGATCAGATTCTTTGTTTTGAAATCCAAATGGTTCCTCAGACGGATCGTTTAATGGGATTTATTACCCCTAAAAAACATACAAACTGAGATTAGGCCCTTTACATTTCATCAGTCTGACATCATGTGACCTTTGAGATGATTGGCAGGTGCTGGAGGCAGTTCAACTTTAAATCTGATTTCAGACGTCAAATAAATATTTGGCTGAATTCGAATTCATGGGATGCGTCCGAAGGCCGATTACATCATAGCGCGGCGCCGAGGTCTGGTCGCATTCGCAGACTCCGGTTTATGCGACCTATAAATGCGTCCTTCTTTTTACCTGTTTTGAAGGACGGGAGTCCAAGCAAGCTGGGTGCTCATGCTCAGAGGAAAAAGGGAAATGTCGCCAAACAGTGGTGAATATTGGAAGTTCAGTTTAAAATAATCCAAGTATTTTAATAGTTCCGACTGAAGTTAATGCTAATAGTTGTTTTAATGGTTATTGAGTCAGATATGTGGCGGGTAATGTTGGGTTTATCTAAATATTTGTATCTGTTACTGTATAAATGGGTTTGGCTGTAATTTAAGGACAGATGTTAGTATATCTGTGTGGCGACTATAAATCAGATTTTTATTTTTTAACTACTATTTTGCAGAATTTTCTTAAAGTCGTAGGGAAGCGTCTGTTCCAACCGTTGCATTTCCGAATTCTCCCAGTGGTGCCCGACTTTACCCCAGTAAATAAAGTGAATGGGATTGATTTAGATTATCAAAGGGATGGTTCGCTGGTATGAAGCTTTGCTTTGAAGTTTGATTGTGGCGGTTTGTTAAAAGCATCTTGCCAACTAGTTAGCAACTTAGTGCTAGCAGGTTCCCAATGGGAAATTCCATCGACCAAGTAAGTAGCACTCCAAATTGGTGACAAAGCTTGGCGGCGCTATCAAGGAAACGCATATGGAAGACGGCGGGAAACATGCAAAGAGGAGGAGAGTTTAGTGTCGGAGGTCGTGGATGAGTCTCCTCCGTCATCCATTTTTTATTTAGAGGGAGGAAAGCGGGGATGAAGATGTGGAAGAGGAACTAGATGGGAAAGGGAATTATTCTGATTTTCAACCGTTGCGTATATTAGCTGCGACATATGAATCAAGATGCTATGACCCAAAAACATTTTATTATATTGACAGATGACTGTTGATATATGATTGGCCAAATTTAGGTGTTCCGGCTGATGTAGAACTAACTGGCCTGCAGAAGAAAACAATAAAAACACAGATTTTAAGACAGGATTTAAAAAAATATATATAAATTTTCTAAGCTTTGGACAATATTGTCTGATAAAGAGTATATTTATATAAATGTTTAAGCCGCAATTATTTGACATTTAAATAGGACTTCTCTACGACTTTAGAGAAGTCCTATTTAAATGTCCGGAGTGTAGTCTCTGTTCACATTGCAATAAAAAAAAAAAAGATTAAAAAGAAACCATTTTTCTGGTTCGGTATTTGAGTTCTTTTCCTTCTTTTTTACGTCAACTCTTACTGTTGCTAGGCGACAGAGTGTACAGCGATAAAAGCCGCGAAAGGCTGGACCTGTTTGAATTCACATCCAGAACTCTTCTTCCGGTTTCCTTATTTTCACAGACTTGGAGGATGCAGCCCATAAATAGGAATTCAGCCAATGAGTTTCCAGGAACTTTCCAAAGTTCCTCTAATTTGAAAAAGTTTGTGCGAAATGATTTACAAAATAAAAGTCCAGAGTCCGTCTCCATAACCTGTAGCTTCATTTGATGCCGACCCATTTTTTTTTTTTAGCGGTTTGAGCCTCCAGAGACTTTGAATCCCAGCCGATGACGTCCTCTAAGGTCTCCATGACAGATTCTGTCACCTGTTTTTATTTTTTTTTTTAAACAGAGGACCATGAAGACAGACAGACATGGAACAACATCTACATGTATGAGGAACATTTTCCTCTTTAGTTTGACATGGCTGAAGATTTAAAGTCTTCTAGGCTCACGTCTGGAGAAACAAGTAGAGGAAAAATTAAACAGAATCGACTTTAAACATCTAAAGGTTTAAATTTATAACCGACAGTTAAAAAACACACATTACTGTGCAGCAGGTTAGTCGGATCAGTGAAGTTATTCCTGTTCATCTGGGTTTTAATCTGGATCTACATCGAGGCACGAACCGACGCTATAAAAAAAAATTACTACTATTTAAAACTACAAACTTAAACCTTTACCTATTGTTGCTATTTTAAGGCTTAATTTGTTTATATTAATTTATGGTTTAAAGATAGCTGAACTCTCAGACGTTCAGAAAACGATCACTGTACTGGATACGTCTTTAAAAATATTTTTTTTGCAGTAATTCCTTGGAGGTTTATTCTGGAGGAAACCCTAAAAAATATTGATCCTATTTGAAAGTTGAAGAAAACAATCTGCGTAAATTTGAATTTATTCAGTTCCAAACTAGGTTTTCTATGTTTCTGTGCAGACGACGTCCTACTTTACATGAAAAACAAAGATGAAAATCATTTTTATCCTGAATCACTGAACTAATCTGATTTATGTTTCCTTCAAGCATCAGTGCTGGAAGGGAAAGTGAATTTAATTTATTTCGTAGATGTTAGTGGCTGTCCTTAAAAATTCACTAGGGATGCAATCTATATTGGGATTTTGGCCTATATCCCATATTTTAAAACTCATGTAGTCGATAGCCCATATCGATACCCATGTTAAAGCTGGACAAAAATAAGTAGTCGTTTAATAAGAAGCAGTTTTGTTATCCATTTCTGACACTTTGAAAAATAATATACTTCAATATATTTTCATATGCTGATAGTCAAATCTATTTTTAAAAACGTGGTATCAAACTATTATACTTTCAAAATCTTGTGAAATTCTCATCGTTTCTGTTACAAACTCTCGTGATATTTTGCAAATTTTTGTGAGATTTTGTTACAGTAAAATAGACTGATACCGCGTCAATATATCAACAACATATAAAAATGTTGGAGTAAAATTTGGTGAATTTTCAGGGGATTTAAGTAGCATAACGATGACATATAAAGCAATATTTCATTAGTAAAAGAGATTGATATGGTGTTTTTAAATGGCAATATATCAGCATATGAAGATATTGGGATATTTTAATGGATCAATATTTTTCCCTCGCCTTTTAGAAGTTTTAAGTCTGTAAAAAGAAGTTTTGAGGAAGAAGAAGAAGTATTTTTTTTTTTGACTTTAGAAACTCAGAAGCTGATCAAATATCGGGTTAAATATCGAATTGGGGTGGTTGATGTCCGATATTCAGTTTTTAAGGCCGATACCGATAGGGGGCGATTATATCGTGCATCCCTAGAACTCACCCTTGATTTATTTATTTTTCTTTTCTTCATTTTTGATTTTAAAAGTACACAGCATTTAGAATTTGAATTATAAATGTACTGCCTCAGATCATCTCTGATCTCTCAGGATTTAAAATAATCTCAATCAGAATTTCCAATCACGTTTACAATGAAAATATGCTAATTTGGTCCTGAAATTCGGTATTATTTGGTTGATCAGATCAACCATGCTGGAAGCCAAACACCTCCATGTTTCAGTTAATTATTCTATAATAACTACTTTTAGTAGGATCAGTAAAAATGATTGTTTTATAAACTGATAATCTATTAGTTCACTAATGTTTTTGACTTGGAAGTGGAGGTCTGTGCTTCATCCACAAACTTTTTAACTTTCAACCATCAAACTTGCATCAAATCTACACTTCAGTATCACCATGAAGCCAGATTTGGCTTTGGATCGATTATTGAGTAGCTGGAGTTTTTTCCGCGTCATTTTAATTCTTTTACTGCTCCATGTATCATTCAGAGGAGATTGAGCCACTTTAAGCAGCGCTGTTAGACTGTTTCTGTCTCTGACTAAATTCTGCCACAGAGTGAAAACTAACGCTGGTGAAGATTCTCAGTCATCCAGGTCATAGTCATTGCAAAAAGGTTGCAAAAATAAAGCCTTGTTTTGGCTTTGAAAACATGTAAATTGAACTGAAAGAACAGCTGGATAAAACCTGGAACTAAACGCTATTTCTGACAATTTGAATTGAAAAATCTTCCTGGATGGAAGAGAAACGTCTTCAAACTTGGAAACAAAAGTCCAGTAGATTGATTTTTTAACTTTCTTGGAGTGAAAACTAACCCAACATCACAAAGAGTAAATACTTTTTTTAAGAAGGTGAGCCTTGGGAAGTCGGAGGAGAGAAAACACAGAAAAAAATATTTTTGGAAGCTAAAACTCTTAAAAACACTTTAGCACTTGGAACATTCTAATAAAAGGACAAACTGTTTCCCCAAACTTGCATTGCAGCGAACCCGCCAGAATAAAAGCACCGGCCTTTACGATTTGCTCACGCCAGTCGATCGGACAGCGACCAGAAGGCGTGGCAGCATCGAATTAAAGAAATCTGTCAGAACAGAAAAACTGATCCGACAGCTGCTGATAGCGTTTATTATAAAAAGAGATTTGGCAATGTTTTATGGCCTGAAAATCCAAATGGGAAATGAGGTAGGCCTGAAAGGGTTGGATGAAGCATTGCTGGTGTTTGCCAAATGAAAGTGATCAAACATCATCATCATCATCATCATCATATCATCAACATCATCATCATCATCATCACTCCAGTAAAATACTGCATCAAATATAGCTTACCAAAGGTAATCAATATATAGATTTTTTTTTATATCTATCAGCAAAATAAAAGCCTGTAGAAAATAAATAAAAAAAAAAGGATTCCTTCTATTAATTCTTTTGAAAGTGCGAGCGAGATTATTTCACAGCAATGTGCAAACGGATGTGGTTTCCCTACATTCTAACCCATGTTTTTCCCACTGATGGCGGGATGCTAAGTGGTTGCTAGGAGACAGAGTTGTAGACA
>JAGKQL010000068.1:2484237-2503991 GCA_018398635.1 Cyprinodon brontotheroides | reverse complement strand
AAAAAAGTTAAAAAATCAATCCACTGGACTTTGTTTCCAAGTTTGAAGACGTTTTTCTTCCATCCAGGAAGATTTTTCAATCCAAAATGTCAGAAATAGCGTTTAGTTCCAGGTTTTATCCAGCAGCCCAACAAAGCCTGGTTTTAGTTTCTAGAAAACACATGCAAATAGAAACGGATGAACGTGGGTCCCCTTGAATGGGGGTCCCTTTGGAATGGGGTAATGCCCCATACCTGTCTAAGTGTCTCTCTAAGGGGAGTCAGAGGGAATAGTTGTCTGGATGAACAGGTGCGGTCAAGCTCAGGTTAAAGAGCTCATTGGAGCTGCTTATGATTAACATAGATGCTTCCTCCTCCTCTCAAACCACCTGTCTTCTTTGTCCAAAACGTGAACATTCTGGTCCTCCAAAGAATGTCCTTTGTCCATCAGGTGTAGATGTAGCGCAGAGTCTTGTCCAGAGGAGGGCGCTCTGCTGTGTTGGGCCATGCGTCTGTGGAGAGGTTGTTTGGTTTCCTCACTGCATTGAAGTGCAGACACTCTGCACAGATTAGGTCTTTAGGATGAACTGGTCTCTGTTTCAGGGTCTTAAAGGGTCTCCTATCGTAGCTTTTGGTAAACATCTAATAAGAGTCAGGAGAGACTCTTGTATGAGCGATGCAAACAGCAACAGAGCGTGCACGAGGAGAAAGGGACTCGTGCACGCTCTCATAGGGGGGTCCCTCTCAGGAGCGGGTACAGGGTTGTATATGTGCATTTTTTTTTAAAGTGGAGAGGGCGGGTCTTTTCAAAAGTTAACAAAAATCCTCCACTATAGTGTTTATGATAAAAATATGATTTTGTTGTGTGCAGTATACTAGGGACTGGCTGGATGTATTATATTAATAGGATAATAAATTTGAAGTGTCAAATTAGCACACTGCCTGCAAATAATGTATTTTACATGTTGGATAGACTCCAACCCTCAATTCCCACATGTCTTTACAAACTGAGAAACTGATGATAGATACAGAGGCAGTAGTTCTCCCATTCACCTTCTGTTGAATCTATCTATGTATGTTAATGCATTTAGCAGACCACTACCAAGCAGACATTAACACGAAGAGTCTTGGCAGCTCATTCCCCCCCAGCGGGGATTCAAACCCAGGCCTCCTGTGTGACTCTGGTAACTTACCAGTTGAGCTATACAGCTGCTATTTTCCAGGATTCTTTTCATAATAATACTTTTGCTCACAAAAGTATTTTTTTTAATCTGAAATCTTTTTAGTGTTCAGACAGATTTTCTAATATGTGTTTTTCCAGAGCTGATGCTCACAGGCAGACCTGCGCTGCTTGTAAAGGTTTCTTACCTGTGTAGGTTTTACCGTTCAGCTGCACTTCTATAATGAAGCTATAACAGCCTAGGAAACAATCATTACATTCAAACATTAATATTCTTACTTTTTTTTTTGGATTGGCGCTAAGGTCAAACCTTCTGCACTAATTTTTGCTCAGAGAAATTAAAACTAAAGCTTGTTATCGAGGGTAACATAGCAGGAGGGTCGTCTTAACAAATTGTTTGATTTCTTTAAAGGTATTTTGGAGGATTTTGGCAAATTCTTAGAAAAAAAAATGCACATGCACAACCCTGTACCTGCTTCTGAGAGGAAACACCTATTAAAAGCGTGCAAAGCGTGCACCAGCCCATTCCTCCTCGTGCACGCTCTGTTTAAAAGTAGCTGTTCTCATAGCAGCTCACTGTGTCCGTCCGCCTTAACCCCTAAATCCCTCCATCACTATAGAGCGGGGACTCTATAGTGAACCTTATAGTGAACTCAGTTCACTGACCGTTCAGACAGATGATCACTGCTTTTTGTTCCGTTGGTCACTAACTCCGCCTCCACCGCACGGTGCCTGCGCCATCTTTGTTAGTCGCTGCTGTCAGGTAGCGACAGCCTATGGCGACAGGCGGCCGCTGTGACAGCACATCCCATAATGCTTTGCCAGGAGAGCTCTCAATGCAAAGCATTCTGGGATATATCTGCCTCTTCCTTTCTCTTCTTCTCAAACACTTCGTAGACACTTTTTTTCTCTTCCGACCCTCGGCCATTTTCAAAGAACGGCGGTGAGCAAGGTGAGCTTCAATGACTGTCTGAAACCGTAGCTCTACACAGATATACGCCTGAAAGTGCGCAGAAACAGATCGCTAACGGGACGAGCACGAAGGACGGCCTCACGTAAACAAATCACCAGAATGATTGACAGTTAGGAGGACCACTGATTGAGACGATCCACCCGGAAATAAAAGATCCTCCTCTATAGATTTAATAATGTTTTGTTTTGACACTTTTCCCAAAATATTATAAAAAAAGGATCAAATTGCAAAATAATGCATTTTATATCTGATTACCTGTATAAATAGGGACTGCTTCATCTTCTCACTATATTGCTCACTGCTATAACTTTGGTCGTAGTAATCACACTTTTTATGTCATCAATCATGAGCTGCAGCCTTTTACCTGCTTGAAGCCAAAGAAGCATTTCATTAATTTAAAGGAAATAATGTTCCTAAACGATCGACTGCTTAAAAGAATCAACAAAATGGGAGACCCAGCAGACCCTGTGCATCCAGATAATATATGTTTGATTTAACTTTATTAGAAAGCAGGGCTTATCTTTAAAACATGTTTTAAAAATGATCTGAGTCATTTAAGAATGAAAGGGAATCATTATAATTATAATTCAGCTCTTTTTCAATATTTATTGGTATAAAGGAATTAGACTTGCTTCACTGGATCAAACATGCAAGACCAACATTTTTCTAACATAAAAAACATATTTTACATCTAACTAAAATAATCCCTTTTAACATTACTTAAATAGATTACAACATTTGCCTTATGGTGTTTTAAAATCTCCAAAAAGATAAATCTATGCTTAAATATCAAGAATTTTAACAGTAATACCATCAGACTGTAAATTTGAATATTATGTCATGTTATTATTTTGATGCACAGAACTGAGTCTACATTACAGCAACTGATCACGTTAATGTAGGATAATGAAGCTTAAAATAAATGAGGAGTCAATAAACGGCTTTCTATAAAATAGCAATTAGGAATGTTAATAAGCATAGATTAATAAATATAAATGAGCTGTTGTCTCAGTGCTTTAGGATTGCACTTTGCATTATTGTCTTTATTAAACATCAAACCAGATATTGAAATAAACAACTTTATTATGTACATATATTAAACATTCAATTTATTTATTTATTTTAAACATTCAATTTAGAAGTTGGACATCATTTAAATATCTGATAAAGGAAGCAAGTTTCCAACGTGTGTAGAAAGGCTCCTCTAATGAAACAAAACAAAACGCTCCTGATGGAAAAAGCATGAAAATGTTTTATTTTTAGAAGATCTTGTGTGAAAAATGACAGGAAGCTGTGACAGACTGGTCCCTGGTTCTGTTGGAGGATTGTTAACTGGTTCCACTGCACGCTCTGCTAAACACGAACATCTGTTTTGATGGCATTCAGCCTGTCTGCCTGCAGCCGCTGCAACAGAACAGCACTAACTTCATTATCAGACGCTGGTAGGAAGGCTGGAATACATTTATATATTCCTGCATGTCGTATCTACTAATGTTTTCATCCACTTAAATTATATAAAACACAGTTTTTGTTAACTTTTAGGAGTTTTGGTCTGCTTGCCGTTCCCAGCCTGTTCAGATGTTGAGGATTTAGGAATATTTATACCTTCTCAGATTTTTAAAACCACAGAAATCTCTAAAGTTTTAAGGAAAAGTCGGCAAGGAACAACCAATGAATCATCATTTATACCGATACCTAATATAATTGCTGTGATTTCATAAATTTTGTCTTAATCAGTAAAAAATAAAAATATTAATTTTCGTTGCGATCACTGAGTCTGAGAGCGGCCATTTTTGCCCAAATATAGTAACAATTCAGTTCTATTCAGTTTATTTTTCTATAGCTCCAATTCCCCATCATGTCATCTCAGGTCACTTTCCAGTTCACCAGATCATCCAGTCAGATTGATTCAAAGTTTTCTATCTAAGGAGAAAACCAGCTGATTGCATCGACTCATTGACTCTTCAGCAATCCCTCACACTAAGCATGCTTGTAGCGTACAGTGGAGAGGAAAACTCCCTTTGAAATCAGGAAGAAACCTCCAGCAGAACCAGGCTCAGTGTGAGCCGCCATCTGCTGAGGACTCACTGGGGTTCAAGGAGACAGAAGCAGACATAGAAAAGAAGCATAGATACAAAAGGCAATCTGTCAACCAGCTCCACAGGCGATTATGATGGCCCAGGAAACACACACAGCCAGGCAGACGAGCTCAGAGCCAGCTCCCATGTCAGAGGATGAAGAGAGCACATCCAGTTGGTCATCAGTCAGAGAAACAGGACTACACTGGAAAACAGGCCAAGCTCCAACATCTAGAAACAAAGGTGTTGATGGCAGCAGCACAGCTGATATTTCTCTCCAGGATGGAGTCACAGCCAAACAGGAACAGACCAGATGAAGCTACTATGAGAAAAAGCAGAGAGAGCAGAACGTTAGAGATTGAACTAACAGATTCCGCAGAAGAGGGGAGAAGGAGGAGATAGAATGAAGCAGAATGATGAAAAAGGGGGTCCCTATGTCCCTCCAGCTTGCTCTAAGCTTCATAGTAGCAGAACTATAGAGAGACAGCTCAGAGGACAACCTGAGCTATCACTCTAAATAATTTTAAGCTTTATCAAAAAAGTGAAAGTTTTTAAGCTTCCGCCTTAAAAGTAGACAGGGTGTCTGCCTCACGGACTAAAACTGGTAGTTGGTTCCACAGGAGAGGAGCCTGAGAACTAAAAAAGATCATATGCATTCGAAATTATACAATTAAATAGTTTTATTCATTTTAAATATTGTTCAATTTAAGGAAATGTGTCTCACCTCATCTATTCAACACTAAAATGCACTTATTTTAAGAAAAAAATCCTGATTTAGGTTAAAAAAATTTGCGGTGCGGAGAAAATCTTTTTCCAATCATCCTTTACTATTTGTTGCTTATCAAATAACCCCCAAAAAAAAAAAAATGCAGTAAAAAAAGTTGAAGGGGTTTTCAGTGGTTTGTAAGCTAGTATATTTAGGTGGGTGAGGATAAGGGATCCTTGCAGGTCACTATGCATCAGTTTAAGCAGAAAGGCCTGCAGCTCTGTGTAGATTAGAGTTAACCCTGATGCATTGATCTTATGTCACCAGCACCATTACTTCTGCAACATATTGTTACTCCCTGTCCCGAGGAGGGGGGGGCAGATAAGGGAGAAAGATGGTGATGAAGGGATGGATTACCAAGGACACTGTCAAGGTGCAGCATGTGTTCAATGTGCACTGAATCAGTTTAACTGGATCCCCTCTCAGCTGGTTCTTCTTTCTCTGGACGTCACGGCTGAGCTGATGCAGCTGGTTAAAATGGGCATCAGCAAGGCGGCGCGCCGTGAGTCACCAAGGTCACTGCCAATATGGTCAATGACCATCAGCCGTTGCACTTATTGTTGTAAATGTGAATTTGAGGTCATTGTTGGTGTGTTTTCTTCTCTAGAACGTCAATGTCGTACATGATTGATGGCACAAAGGGCCCGGTAATAGACGTAACCCTTTGCTCAGGACACTTCATTTTCCCTGTTTGGGTGAATCATTGCCAAATGAAGGTGTGACTGTCATTGACAAAGATCTCTCGCCTTTGGAGAACTTCAGCTAAATGCATTCATTTAAAGACCTATCTCCATTCTTTTTTGGCTTTGAATCAATAATTCCCCCCCGCTTCATTGACGTCTCCCCCCCACCTGAGCTTCCTTAATGTAGGCTGCCTTAAGTGAAGTGCTTTCATGAGAGTCCCCAGTGTTAATGCCTGTACTTAATGGGTGATGAGAGAAGAGGGATCCAGTAGCCATTATATCAGTGGAAGATCTATATCATGTTGCATAATCCGCTGGTTTTCGACCACGGCTACAAGGAGTCAGCAAGTGCTTCTCCACCAATAGATGCGCTCAGGTCCGTTTGCACTTGGATCTACTGTAGGTTTTTGTTATCTTAGTTTTAGGCAACATTAAAAATCCTAAATTTAACAAACATATTATGCATAAGGGGTGTGGAGTGAAAAATGTTGAGGTTTGTCTGTTCTCAGTCTCCCAGGCTCCAAATGAAGGTCATGAGAGATAAGAAAGAGTCACACAGCTTCCTTCATGGCATTAAGGGGAGGATTGCTGTTATTAGGAGATCCATCTGACCAGTGAGAGATAGATTAACCTGACAGGTTCCATGAACTCAAGCTGTTTTTCCTCCAAATGTTCAAGAGTGAGAAAGTTCTTGATGCAGAGGATGGGTTGGTTCCGCTGGGAGGAATGTGTGTTTTGGGATTTTTTAAGGTATAAATGAAATGCATCCATCCGTTTCTCTGTCTGAGGACTTTAAATACATTTGAACCTTTTTTCTTGCAAAATATGCCAAAAAATGCTTCCTAACTCCACACGGCATAAAGTTCAAAGACAATTTATGAAACTATATCTGTGTGAGATAATGAGAGAAAAAAATTAAACTCAAATAGACTAGATTTATGTTTAAATCCAAAGCGGAAAAAGTTAGCTCCTGGAAGTAGCATAGCATCCTATTTCCTGAACAGATTAGGAGTAGAGCGATAAAACAGAAAAGATTTTAATGCATTTATTTTCTCAGGAAATACATAAATAACCTTTAACACATTATATATTAGTACGCTTACTATTTTGGGGGAGAGAAAAACGTAGTTTAGGTCTTTTTAACAAAATAAAATCGAAGCGACCCGGATGGATATCTGGACGAGCTGATAGAGCAGGACGGATCGTGCTTCCAGGACGGATCGTGCTTCCAGGACGGATCGTGCTTCCAGGACGGATCGTGCTTCCAGGACGGATCGTGCTTCCAGGACGGATCGCGCTTCGGACGGATCGCGCTTCCAGGACGGATCGCGCTTCCAGGACGGATCGCGCTTCCAGGACGGATCGCGCTTCCAGGACGGATCGTGCTTCCAGACCTGATCGCGACTTTGATCGTGCTTCCAGGACGGATCGTGCTTCCAGGACGGATCGGGTAGAGACAGACAGCTTAGCTTAGTTAAGCTTAGCTTAGCATAGCTTAGACTGTTTAAAGCGTGGAGAGTGAGCAGAGGGACGCCGGTAGTTACACCACAGACTGATTTTTTGAGACAGAAGTTTTCCCCTCCCCTTATTCAGTGGCTTTGTAGTTTAATTAAAACCCAAAATGACTAAATTAGCTATAATTAGGAGTGCATTGAAACCTGCTGGACACATTCAGCAGATGACAAACTTAATATTGGAATTTAACTATTGAAATCTCAGTGTATGTCTGAAATTTAACCCTCTGAAACTTTGTGGAGTTTAGCTTTGAGCGTATCCAACATATTGGATCAGTTTTGCTCCGCCTTTCCTGACTTCTATCCCATTTTTCTATGGCCTACCTTTCTGCTATGTTTTGGGTCATGGCCTAGTTAGTCTGCAGTGCAACGTCCCACCAACTCTGTGGAAGATGATTTTAAGCAGACAGCTTCCATATAGAAAAAAGGAACATTTCCTCTTTTCTTTCCTGCAATCAGGGAATCCAGCTGGCCGCTTTTTGTTGCCTTCTCATGTGTTTTACTGTGGATCTTTTTTGGCCGCCTTCCTTTTCTTTTTATTGATCTGCTAAATGTTGATAAGCTTTATTTGTCCGGTTGTGTCTCAGCTGTGTCCAGCTATTGAATATGCCCCTTTTGGCTAACTAAAACTATCTATATTCTTGGGGTTCATGAATGATTTGCATGGTTCACAATGAAAATGATAAGTCATCCTGTTGAAGGATGTTTTTTTGACTTGGCTGGATGTTCTGCTGCGTTGATTTATTCATCCTAAAAGAAAATCCTGTGATCGTCCTCCATGTTTTCTTCTGTCAGCATCCAGACCTTTTCATGTTGCCGTTGATTCGGCCGTCTCTCTGATTTCTCTCTTCCTCATTAACTACGACATTCCCTCAGCTTCTTAATTGCATATTGTGAGTTCAGAGCAGCAGCTTCCAAATAAACATATCAGCCTTTGTATAAAGTTTTATGTGCTTAGAAGAAAAGGAGATAATAACACAAAACACTCGCCAGTTTATAAGACAGTTTTAAATATTTGTCCCCTGAAACAAAAGGTCCTTCACTTAACAAAATTTGTATGTGAGAACCCTGAAATTAAAATAACGGACTTTACTTTAAGCTTATGTTCATTTTTTAGATTGCACGCAAAATAAATTCTAACCTATTTTCGATTAATAGCTAAAACAAAATGCTTTTAATGCTAAATAATCACCGAACTGCACCGAGGAAAAGCGAAAGAAACTAGGAACTCAGTGGATTTAAAGGAAAAAAGTTCAGTCAGTGAGGAATAATCAATGGATCATTATTTATGCCTGTAAAACTAATACGCTCAAGCAGAGCTTTCATTAATTTAAAGTTAATCAGTAAAAAAATAAAAAGAATAATTTTCTTCATGATCACTGAGTCTGGGAGCTGCGGCCATCTTTGCTCAAATACAGTAGCCCCCCCTCCCTCCTGCCATCTTCCAGCAGGACACGTGTGTCACGGTGCGCCAAGCGCATTCTCCCCGCTTTCCAAGTTAAATCAATGGGAACTACTTCTCAGACACATCTGCAATCAACAAACAATTGTGAAGATTTCCAGAGGACTTCACCATTGAAATTCACCAGAGCTATAGTGAAACTGACAATGCCCACGTGCATGGCAGCTGGATGCTGGAATACATCTTCGGGTAAAAGTGAAAAAAAAAGAGTTATTCCACCTTTCTGATTCCCTATCCTCCATGTGACGGGTTGGTCGTTGGATTGCCAACTTGAAGAGGGAGGATTTGCCATCAACTTCTGGCCAGAGAAAAAACCCCGTAATATGTAGCCAACATTTGGAAGAAGAATGTTTTTCAAGATGACTTGGATAATAGCGCGCGTTGTGACAAACACCAGATACAGCACTGGGACTTGATCAACAGCCGATACCGCACCGTGACAATGTCACTAACCAGTAGGTGGCAGTAGTGTTCTTTTGACAAACATGGATGCCTCCAGTAAAGCACATTCACATGAAAATGACTCTGAATTAAAAACACTGATTATTTATTGAACAGGATGGAATATTCATTTCAGATTTAAAGAACTTTCAGAAGTTTGAATCCTGAATATGAGCGACTTTTCCTTTAAAACTGAACTTTGAGGCTATTTTAACCTTTTTAGTTCAGTATAGCCGACCTGTGTGAGTCTGGCTTTTCAACTTTAAAGCTACTTAAAGAAAAATGGAGGATGTCTAAATGTAAAGTCTTTTGTTCTGTATATAATTTAAATTTGAACTAAATGTAGTAATTATGCAGTATTTATTTATATTCTATATAGCATAGCAGAGCAATCAGTTCTGTTTGGATGCTGCACAATAACTCATCGTCTGCTGTGTTCTTCAGGAGCTGCGAGGGCGAAAAAAACAAAAAAAACCCTGTTTTTTTATTGTGGACGATGCAACAAGCTGAAGCCTTTGCTTTCTATGGTTCTCCTTGTGGAGATGAGTTTATCTGAAAACTCCCATCCTGAGAGAAATACACTCAAACTGTGAATAAACTTAGCAAATCTTTAGCAATGACAGAAAGCAGGAAAGGATGTGAATAAAGCAGCAAATCATCATTATTCTCAAATAGCTGGTAATTTGTGAACAAAGTATTTCAGACCTCAAAGCCTAGTGGTAATAGGTCCTGATGAGTTTTCATTTTCTGTGCTTCGTTTCCTCTGACAGCGCTGTTCCATATATATATACTAGAGATGCAGGATATTGGGATTTTGGCCGATATCCGATATGCCGATATTTTCAAACTCATGGTAAAGCCGCATAACCGATACCGAGCACGATGTTAAAGCTGGACAAAAATAAGTAGTCATTGAAAATAGCAGTTTTACATTATCCAGCATTTCTGACACTTTGAAAAATAATATACTCAAATATATTTTCATATGCTGATATCAAATCGAGTTTTTAAAACGCGGTATCTATCTATTTTACTTCTTCAAAATTCTGGTGAAATTTCATTCACCGTTTCTGTTACAAACTCGCGGATATTTTGCAAAATTTCGTGTAGAGATTTCGTTAGTAAAAATAGATCCATACCGCTGCCAATATATCAACATATAAAAAATATGGCAACATTTGGTGAATTTTGGGGGGATTTCTCGTAGCATATACGATGGACATATAGTAATATTTCATTAGTAAAAGAGATTGATATGAGTGTTTTTAGTGGCAGTAGCTATCAGCAAGGCGAAGATATTGGGATATTTTAAAGGAATAAAATACCCAAAACATTTACTACCTTCATTTTCTTTCACTTCACTCCCCATAAAGAATGGGTAAACACCCTGGAGTACTTTTTGATACACTTCAAATGCATTGAGATCTCGGGAGGCTTCTGCTGTCTGCTGGACATTCAAATAATGGAGTGTATTCAGCACAGGTAGTGCAAAGGTCCATAAAAAGTCCACAAAAAACGTCAATATTCCTCCGTACTGCCGTCCAATGTACCCAAGTGTCTGGGGAGGAGAAGCTTCTTGCTGTCTGCCTTGACATTCAAATAATGGCCAGAATCTATGGCAGCCCAACCCGAGACAGAAAGGTGCATAAAGACGGCGCGCCACCTTCACGACCACGTGTGTCAATGACACAACCATACTGCTGCGTCAGTATTCCAAGTGTCCTCGCAGTGGCGTAAGCAGAAGCGCCCAGATGATTATCTGTGCAAAGTTTTAGAACCTAACGAAAGCTTTTGTTTAGCGGAAGACCTCTTCCATTCTCTTGGCGTTCTGATTCTACGGGCTTGACAGAGGGACCCAAGAAGCCGGAAGAATGCGCATTCAGCGTCTACTCTGCGCGATAATGCGCGAGCCGTTAGAAGGGCGAAATGTGCACATCCTATACACTGCGAAAGAAACAACGAAGAAAAATGTCAAGGACTTCAGTGTTGAGGAAGAATTCTGAGTTCTTTGCCGAGCTGAATGACGCTGAGAACACGGTGCGACGGCTGGCGTAGTAAATGTTGACAGGCGTAGACTTTATGGATCTCGGGAAATCCATATAGACCTCCATGTTTAAACTGTCAGCTGATAGCACCGTAAAGCCAGCCAGAGGTACTGAGATACGACGGGCGAGCAGCGCCAAGCTGCGGGCATGAACAGCACCGGCGGCATTTAAACTTCCGAAATCTGAAGGCCCATTCAGCATCAGTGACAAAATGAAAATATCATGTTTGGTGTACTATTCCTTTAATGGATCAATATTTTTCCCTCACGTCTTTAGAAGTTTTTAAAAGCACCTGTAAAAAGAAGTTCTTTGATGAAGAAGAATAATGTATATGTGTGTATATATATATATATATATATTGTATAATATATATATATATACTGCTGGTAGGAGTTTTTTAGCACTCCTGCAAGTTAAAAATAGTGATAAACTCTCAATAAATTCATCGATTTTAAGTGAATTGGCTTTTTTTCTTTACTGTTAAATAATCCTTGCTTGGAAATGTTGCGTGTCGGGTATCCCATACGTTTTTATGCTTTGAATTCAAGTTCCTATTCAGGTTTATTTATATAGCGCCGTAAGGTGCAACACATGTCATCTCAAGAGGCACTTTACAGTTCAACCAGCCAGATCATCCAGTCAAATTGATACAAAGTTTTCATCTATCTGGGAAAACCAGTTGATTGCATTGACTCCGTTGACTTCCGTGTCACACAATCCCCCACACTAAAGCATTTGCTTGCATGAAGACAGTGGAGAGGAAAAACTCTCTTTTAACAGGAAGAAACCTCCAGCAGGCCGAGCAGACTCCAGTGTGAGCGGCCGCATCTGCCGAGGCCTGACTGGAGTTCAAGGAGACAGAAGCAGAGATACAAAAAGCAGCTGTAAAAGGCGTGCCTGGCCCAGGAAACACTACACAGCTGTGTGTAGACGGAAGCCTCAAAGGCAGCTCCCATGCCAGAAGGCGCGACAAGAAAGCACATCCACTCAAAGTCCGCGGTCAGAGTAAACAGGACCCACACTGGAAAATAGGTTTATCTCCAACATCTATAAACAGGGTGTTGATAGAGAAAACATACAACTGATGTTTCCTTTCCAGGATGGCGCGTCACGGCTAGAAGCAGGAACAACAGAGCGAAAGGGCAAAAGCCACTCGAGGAAAAGCAGAGAAACAGAACGTTAGAGGGTGAACTAACAGATTCTGCAGAATAGGAACAGAGAATGAAGCAGAATGATGAAAAAGGGGTCTATGTCCTCCAGCAGTCTAAGCCTATACTTGGCAGGAGTAAGTAGTTAAACTCAGGATAACCTGAGCCCGCTCTATATAAACTTTATCAAAAGGAAAGTTTTAAACTAGCCTTAAAAGTAGACAGGGTGTCTACTATATCTACTATAAACGGGTATTTGGTTTCACAGGAGGAGCCTGAGAACTAAAAGGATCTACACTTTCCCAAATTACCACACTTTTAGAATTCTAGAGACCACTAGTAAAACCTGCAGATTGAGGCCGAAGTGCTCTGTTTAGGCATAAGGAACAATCAGGACAGGAGATTGCTCATTTTTGCAATGTTCCTCAGATGAAAGAAGGAAATTCTAGAAACCTCTTTGATCTGGGATTTAAATGACAGGTCCTGATCAAAAATAACACCAAGATTTTTTACTTTATTATCTGAAATCAGTTTAATCCCATCCAAATGAAGTGACTGGCTAATCAGTTTCTTTTTCAGAGACTCTGGTCCAAAGACTATAACTTCTGTTTTGTCTGCATTCAGAAGCAGAAAGTTAAGAGTCATCCAGGTTTTTATGTCTTCAGACATGCCTGTAATCTATGTAATGGGTTAGCTTCATCTGGATTATAGACAGATATAGCTGGGTATCATCAGCATAACAGTGGAAATTAATCCCATGCTGTCTAATAACTCTACCAATTGGGAGCATGTATAAAGTAAAGAGAATTGGTCCTAGCACTGATCCCTGTGGTACTCCACAGGTAACCTTTGAGCATGAGGAAGATCTATCATTAACATGAACAAACTGAATTCGATCAGATAGATCAGATTTAAACCAGTCTAGTGCTGTTCCTTTAATTCCAACAAAATATTCAAGTCTTTCTAAAAGAATATTATGATCAACTGGATCAAATGCAGGCCAGACTGAAACTCTTCAAAAAGTTCATTATGGTGGAAGTGATCGCACACTTGTTTAGTTTCCTTTGTTACGGCTTGTTTCATTTGTTTTATTTAGTTTAAGAATTAGCTGGTTTGTGATCATTTAGATGTTTTTTCATTTTATTTTGTGTCTATAATGAAAATATTTGAATAGTTGAAATATTTAGTTGTGACTAAATTCCAAGTGATTAGAAATATTCAGAAATCGTATTAATTTGTGATGCAGTAGAGATTCCTTCCTTTAGACTTTGGGCTGATTTGTGTTGGATTGTGATAATCTGATAAACGCTAATTTAATTAAATTTAGCCTAATATCACTACAGGTTTATAGAAGTAGCGAAAAGCAGGTGGAGTCTTTATTCTCATCAAGTTAATTAATTAATGACTCCTAATGGCCTCGGTTTTGAGCAGCTTGCACGTCAACAACCACACATGTTTGAGACATTTCCACTCTCAGTCATTTGCTTATTTTCCTTCCTTCTGCTTTCGCTCCACATTCATCCTTTTCTCCCTGAACATCAGGGGCGTCTTTCTGCACAGTTAAGATTTTATTAAGCCTCATTAAGAAGATCTGGACTAATTGTTTCTATTTGAAAGATGGAGTATCTGGAGGTGTACGCCGTGTTTCATCTTTTTCTGGGTCACTGCTCTCTCACTCTTCTCATTTCATCTCCTCCAGAGCAACACAGCTGCTCTACAAATCCAACCACTTTCCTCCCCTCATCCCCTCACGCTTTAATTCCCCCTCCTTACCCTCATCCAAACCCGCAGTCCTTTAGCTTAAGCCCCTGACTGTGGAAATATGTTGCTGTCAAGCTGTGGGGAGATATAAACCTGAACTTTACAATCTGCTCTTTTTTTCAGGCATAAAGCTTTTCGCTCAATGACTCTAAGTTTGTGAAATAATCTCCCTGTTATACATCAGTGACGATGATTCCTGAGCTTTTTAGGTCTTTAAATCCTCCTTCAGATTAACACAACTCACAGACGGCACCCGTCAAAAAGAAAATCGCCTCATTATAAAGTTCATATTATCCAAATTCTATTCGGGACACTTTCACCTCATTTCACATATTTATTGATTTCAACAAACCGAGCATTTATGTTACTTCATGCATCCTAACACTTTCCTTTAGTCCCTGCTAGAATATTTTAGGAAGGTTAAATACTGATCGTACAAGGAAGGAAGGAAGGAAGGAAGGAAGGAAGGAAGGAAGGAAGGAAGGAAGGAAGGAAGGGAGGGAGGGAGGGAGGAAAAACAACCGATTTAAAGACGAGCTTACGAAGAAGGAAAGAAGAAAGGAAGGACATAAAGGATGCTAACATAAGGAAGGGAATAAAGTTTGTAAAAGGAAATATATTTCTCTGTTATTTATTATTATTGTTATTCATTTTTTTTACCCTAAAATATGATCAACTTCCAGCCTTTTCCAGACTTTTCCAGCCTTTTCCAGGCTGTAAATATTATCTAATTAAACAGCTTATAAAAATACAATAATTTCAAATAAGGTAAACTTTTGACTATGACCAATTTGAAGCTGTCCAATAGGAAGCTACGGGCGTGATGACCTCATCAGGTTTTTCCTCCCAGTCTCTGGAAAAATGTGGATGAAGGTGGTTTCTTTCCAGACTGCGGCTCACCTGATGATGTCATCATCTGCAAACATAACCTTAAACTCAGCAAAGTCATTGAAAACAGAAAAAGTGTGAAAAGCCAAACATTTTGACCGATATCCTTCCCCGGGTAAATCTCTCGCTGCAGGCGGGTTTGTTGTGGTTTTTGTTGTTTTAACGACATGCTCTGTTTCTCTGATATTGTTCTCTTTTCTACTTCCTTTTCCAAACTTCCTATCTTCCGTCTGACTTCCTGAAATGATCTCTCCATCTCCTTGTTTCTGTGAAATGTCTCCTTTGGCTGCCTGCCTTTTTTCCTGCCTCTTCTTCTATCCACTGCGTTTCTTTTGTCTTTACTGGGAGCCAGTGAAGGAAAGCTGGTGGTCCTGGCTTTGGCCATTGGTGTTGCAGAGCAAGATGACTTTGCCAATATCCCTGACCTGCAGGAAACGGCGCAGGCAGCACCAGCAGCCAATCAGGAGCCCCCTCCTGAGAAGAGGTACCAGCTACTGTGTGAGAGTCTTTGTGAGTATGTGTGTGAGGAAAGTGCATGAAAGGGAAACGGGATTCGAATTATTCACAACCGATGAAGAGCAGAGCCTTTTTTATAAAGAAATTAGTTCAGACTATGCAGATGTAAAAACAGAGGTGAGATGGCTAAGAGAGATAAAACGAGCTCATAAAGCATCAGAGTGCGATGCTCATTGGTTCTTCACTCCTTTATTACGCTTTTAGCTGCAGCATTTTCAACAATGAGATAAACTGTGTTTTCCCATGCCAGTGGACTTTTATTTGCCACCATCACCATAATCATTGTCTCCATCACAGTAGCACCATTCACCATTCTCCTCACTATTTCCCTCAGCCTGCTTGTCTGAGGCCTCCTGCTGGTAATTGTCGTATTTCCTTTGCATTTTCATTCTTTTTATTATCCTAGCCCTTTTCATTCCCGTGTTCGTCTTTCTTCCTCGTGCTCATTAGCTTCCTTCAATCACCCTCCGCCGCTCTGAGAGTCTCGTCTCTGCAGAGGGCCCGGAGAGCCTCCTCATTATTCCACAACACGTTAGTCACTTACATAAACATGCAGCCAAAAATAGCCTCTTCCTCGTCAGCCAAGTTACACACTCCGAGTCCAAAATATTTCCACTCGTCTGTGAGGACGATCCAGCCCTGCTTCCTTGCTATCTCCTGAAATAATTAGCTCTGGATTCTCTAGTGGAATGGGACCAGTTTTAATAAACGACTTCAGCGTCATGTTAAGCAAATATCTCGGGCCATTTTCTTTATCCGCTGATGTTCATCCAGATTATCAGGATTTTGCTCCACAGACCTAACAGTAAATCTTACCTAATCTAACCCTAACCCTAATTTGTAACTGCAATCAATTTAGATTAAATTACCTCCCCCCACGTTTCTTATGATTTAGTGACAGAACTCTATAAAAATGGTTGAAGAGTGTAAATAAATCCCAATTTACCTCCGACTACCTTTTTATTTAAGTACTCTGTACGGTATTTTAAATCGTTGCGCGCAGCTACAGCTCACATCGTTCCCAGCTTATGATGTTTGTTCTCACTCTGTGGGACCCGACGCTCTGATGCGATCTACCTGCTCACACTCTAACGCCTAAAACCAGGTGGGACTCAGCCCCGCAGTGAGATGCTGCTACTGGGACTCGTCTATCTGGAAGCCAAACCAGTAGCAAGAGGAACATGAAGCTCACTAGAGTGAAACGCGCTGCCTTGGATATTTGGGCAATTTAGTGCTGAAAGCCCTAAAAAGAAAAGGAGACGAACGATATTTGGACAAAGACATGGCTGAGCTAACGTGGCTACTACGGTCTGTCAGTTTGACAGAAATGAACTCCATTGTCACTCATTGCCCCCCAGCCATGCTGCTGGGTTTACATCTGAGAGGAAGAAGAAGAATCGAATCATTGACTCTTCTGCAATCCCTCCCACGAAGCATGCTTGTAGCGGCCGTGGACTGGAAAAACTCCCTTCTTTAACAGAAGAAACCTCCAGTGCAGAACCAGGTTTTGACAATGTGATGCAATCTGCTGAGGACATTCACTGGGGTTCAAGGAGACAGAAGCAGACATAGAAAAAGAAGCATAGATACAAAAAGGTGCAAAAGGGGGATCACTCCAGTGGCCTAAAGTTGGAGTGAATTTCACTGGGAGTCTGGAGGGACGTTGAAGAGAGTACATCCAGTTAGTCATCACAGTCAGAAACAGGACTACACTGGAAAACAGGGTCTGTCAATTTACAGAAATGTCAGAAATTTCGTTTGAGTTCAAGAATCCTTGTATTCGCACTGAGCGATTTGCCCACGACTGCCTTACGACGGCCGAATGAATGTCAAACAACTTTGATTTTCTCCTGACCTTATGATTCCTGATGGGGGGGGGCGGTGGTCGTTAGAGGCTGATCGCCCCTCGTTACCCCCTGTTCACTACACCACGCACCATCAGGCTGAAAGTCAGCCCGATCGAAAAAATCTAGAAGAATCAGCCGAAAAAGGACCGAAAAATCTTACAGCGTACGACCGGCTTAACAAACTCTAAATGTGGGATGAATTTTAACATAAAGACAGCAAATTATTTAGCTATTTAGAAGTCTTAAATATTTGATGTTGTTTTAAAGGTAAATTTTTTAATCCAACATTAGAGGGAAATTCAAGGACAGATCGTCTGAGCAGCTTTTATCTCCGTTGTTAGAACGCTGCTATAAAGGCAGCTTTTTATTTTCACTTGGCTTCAAACAGCTTTGTCCTTTTCAGCTTTTTTTTTTGCATTTGGTGAAACCTTTACAAATGGGTTACAAAATCCACTAATTGACTAAACAGCGAGTGGGAAGCAGTGTGTGGCCCCCAGGATCCACCCTGATGACTGAGTGCACTATGATATGTTCAGGATTAACCTGTGGTTCATATAAGCTTTAGGACTTTAAATCAGAACGACTGTCAGTTTATGCCCACATTGAAAGCTTTGCATTGATCAACCTATCAGCCTTCAGTGAGGTCGACTAATTTAATTTGCTATTATTTCTTTTTTGTTCTCTGTCAAGGTTAGGAAATATATATATTTTTTAATGTAAAATTAACTTTTGATATCTGGCTGCTTAGTTTTGAGGCTGAATCAAATATTTGCTGTCAGCAATTTATCAAAAATCTAAAGTATAAGCTTAAAGGGGATGTATGATCCCCCTTGGCGTGTCTATGCTGCGTTCACAGGTGTCTATATAATCAATCAAACTCACAATACAACTTCTATTCTAAGGTGTTGCAGAAAACCACACTTTCATTTATGTCTCACCATCTTCCAACCCTGAACAGCTTTCAATCATGGATCATCACTCATCTCCTCATGCATTGCTTCTGTTACACTTCATGAAATCTCATTGTGTCTCTGGGAAACCATAGGTGGTTAAAAAAGATCTAAAAATAAGTAAATAGATATATACCTTTTATACTTTATACTGTCTTTAATATACCAACATTAATAAAACAAATACACAAAAACAAAACCTTAGAAAAGGGAAATGGAAACATTAAAACAGAGCTTTATGTTTCACAAAGTAAAACAACAAAACTTTTCTTTAATTGTTTATTTGGCTTTATTTTTTTCACTAAAACTGTATCATACATTAAAGGTATAGTTTAGATTGTTCAATTTCAATTCAATTCTATTCAGTTTATTTCTATAGCTCCAATTCACATCATGTCATCTCAGGTCACTTTCAGTTCACCAGATCATCCAGTCAGATTGATTCAAAGTTTTCTATCTAAGGAAAACCAGCTGATTGCGATTCGCTCGACTCATTGACTTCTTCAGCAATCCCTCACACTAAGCATGCTTTGTAGCGACAGTGGAGAGAGGAAAGCTCCTTTGAACAGGAAGAAACCTCCAGCAGAACCGGAAGCTCAGTGTGGCGGCCATCTGCTGAGGCTGAGGCTGGGGGGTTCAAGGAGACAGAAGCAGACATAGAAAAAGAAGCATAGATACAAAGGCAACTGTCAACCAGCTCCACAAGCGGCCCCGTCCGGAAAACACACAGCCAGGCAGGCGAGGCTCCGAGCCAGCTCCCATGTCAGAGAGGATGAAGAGAGAGCACATCCAGTTAGTCACAGTCAGAGAAACAGGACTACACTGGAAAACAGGCCAAGCTCAACATCTAGAAACAAAGGTGTTGATGGCAGCAGCACAGCTGATATTTCTCTCAGGATGGAGTCACAGCCAAACAGGAACAGACCAGATGAAGCTACTATGAAAAAGCAGAGAGAGCAGAGCGTTAGAGATTGAACTAACAGATTCTGCAGAGTGGAAGAATAGAGATAGAATGAAGCAGAATGATGAAAAAGGGGTCCTTATGTCCTCCAGAAATCTAAACCTATAGCTGCGTAACTATAGAGATAGCTCCGGATAACCTGAGCCACTCTAACTAGAAGCTTTATCAAAAAGGAAAGTTTTAAGCCTAGCTTAAATCCAGGATATTAGGAGATTCAGGGAACGACACTGACAGTAAAATGAGCTGCGATTAATGTAAGACCTAAAAAGTCCATTTTAACAGTCAGGTTACACATGGTGCTGCTCTGTATCAGTGTCAGAATTTCAGAGTTGATTTTACTCCAATTAGAGCTATAGAAATAAACTGAATAGAATTAAACTTAGACCTATCGAGGTTACACTAAATAATAAAAACAAATACAAACAATAAACGGAGTGACCTACCTGTATTGCAAGCTTACTTCAGAATGCTGCAATAATACAAAAATTAAAAATACAATAATAATAAAAAAAATGTAAATTAGATTTAATTCTGTAGTTGGTGCTGTATTTAATATCGCCCGC
>JAGKQL010000068.1:2383097-2483910 GCA_018398635.1 Cyprinodon brontotheroides | reverse complement strand
AGTTAAAAGATTCCCCTAAACAAACGCACTTTAAATTGCTACTTATATATATATCTAATGATATGTATGTAATTGTAATAAAATTATCAATTTGGGTCTTTTACTGTGAAGTATTTTGACAGTGTTGAAATTGTGCACCGATTTCCATTAGCTTGGAAATGATTCCTCCATGTCTGCTGCTCTTTACTCCCATTATCAGCTCATACTGGAGGCCCAAATAATGACAGCTCTGTTAATATTTCTGAGCTCCATGTTTATGGTTAAAAGCAATCCAGATAAATGCAAAGGTGTTGGATGTGCGATATTCATTATTCATGGGCCTCATGTGTGCCGTAGCCGGGAGGAAGCACTCTCACTGCTGGTGCGTTTCTGAAGTGCATCACAGCCGACTGACGGCTTGAACTGCTGCTCCTCTGATGAAGTCTTTCTGACCAGTGACAGCGAGGAAAGGTTGTATGATGAGACGTTAACCTACCAGGCATCCATAAGTTGTGTTTTCTAAGAAGGTCCAATTAGCGTGTTAGAGTAGCTGCTTAATGCCTCATTGGTTTTGACTCAAAGAATTCCGTTACAATTCAGTGAACATATTGTGCAGGTTTGCTTCGGCCGCTCATCGCTGTGAAGAGATTTCTCAGTCCAGATCCCCTCAGAGCAGAGCGGCTCCAATGAGAACAGGACCTCAGCACAGAGAAGGAGGGATGCGTATCTTTGTGCTACATTAACATTCCATCCACTTGCCTCTGGTCCTTTAATTATTCATCCATGCACGTCGTTACATAATTCTGTGTAAGCCAGCGAGGGCTTTTTTTCTCCTCATAGATATTAATAGACAGGGATGTATACTTTTGTTTGCCTTAAAGACACGATGCACCCTATTTATTGCTATGTGGACCGTGTGATACCATTTTGATTATTAATGAGCATATTAGGTTGCTTAAATAGATATAAAAACAGTAGGAGAGTGTTATGAGCTAAATCAATATTAATTAGTTTGTTTGAGTTCGCAGTGGTTTATTAAAATCATTAGTCTCATAGAGAAGAGACCGTTCCACTGATTATAGCTGGCAGTCATTCCGCTTCAACTAAAACAGAAACAAAGCCTTAAAAAACATTGATTTTTAAAATGTACTGCAGGAAAAGTTTTATATTTTCTTCCTCCTCTCTTTGATTTTGTTTTGGAAGTGTTATTCTGTTCTTTGTGGTTGTCTTTATGTTTTTATTTTTAAGAATGTTTATTTTTTCCTTGTATACCTTTTTTTTATATTGTATGTTTTTCTTGATTATCTTTATTAATCCAACATAATTTTGTTTTGATATGAATATTCTGTTTAAGTGTATTTGCATTCTTTTATGCAATTATTTATTGTTTTATTTTGTAAAAGTGACTTTTTTTAAAACAAAAATCTAACCTTAACCCTAATACAATCACAACAATCACATCACAGCTTTTAACTTGCACCTGTTCACCCGTACTCATACTTGTACTCATATTCGTCATCTTCCACTTAAGCTGGACGTACACTGTGCGATTTTCGTGGCGATTTTCCAGTTGTGCGAGAATCTTTCTATCGGGCCGACTTTTAGCCTGATCATGCGTCGTGAGTCGTGCCGTGTACAGGGGTGAGGGACGACCGGCCTCTCAGGGACACCTCCCAATCATCCCAATCACATATCGTGAGGTAGGGAGAAAAAAATCTGATTGATTTTCTCCTGACCTCACGATTCCCGACCATCGTGGGCAATTCGCTCAGTGGGCATGCGCAAACAAGGATTCTTCTGTAAACCCAGCAGCAATGAGTGAAATGGAATTCTTTCTGTCAAACTGACAGACCGTAGTAGCCACGCCGATTGCTCAGCCATGTCTTTTTTTCCAAATACTTAGCATTTTCTTTTTAGGGCTTTCAGCACAAAATTGCACAAATTGCCAAGGCAACACGCTTTCACTCTAGTGAGCTTCATGTTCTCCTTTTTGTTTGGCTTCCGGATAGACGAGTCCGGAGTTGCTCCATCTCACTGCAGAGCTGAGTCCCACTCTGGTTTTTGGTCATATAGTGTGAGCAGGTAGATCGCATGTGAGCGTCGGGCTGAACATAAATCGTGAGCTGTAAACCGCAGGGCTTTAGCCATAATACAGTGTGAGCAGTAGCTGCGTGCAATGACTGAAAAAATCGCACAGCGTACGCCCGGCTTTATCTGGGAAGACCTCTCAGTAGAGAAGCCCAGACTCCTCTCTCCTCAGACACCTTCTCCATCCCTTCCCCAGAAGACCTAGACACCAGAGGCATTCTAGGTCAACCAAGAGACATTGGTCCTCCACCTTAGCTTGGACCTGGACCTCTTTCCAGTGGGGCATGCCTGCAACTGGAGTCTAGGGGGCATCTGCAACAGATGCCCTTTCCACCTCAGCTGACTCCTGTCGGTGTGGAGGAGAAGCAGCTCTACTCGGAGTGCCTCCCTGATAGCACAGCTCTTCATCGGCCACCGTTGGGATGAAATCCTCCGGTCCCCAATCGACCCCCTCTGGCCCTTAGCGATGCCTTGAAAAACCTGCCCATACTAAGGTTCTCAGAAAGCATCTCATCCACTCCGAAGCCTTGTGTTCCTCTTGTGTTCTTGTGAATTGGAGCAGGACTAGAGCTGTTGACGTTTCACAAGCACATAAGAACGCAGAAGTACACATATTAAGAAATGGCCTATGTCTCTAGTCTCTCCCGGGCATCCAAGAGAGGCTCTTCTAGAGGTAGGAGTTGTAAATATATCTGACTGAATGCTCCCTATACTCTCACACCCTACCTACTCATTTGGGCCTGTCGATTCACTCAAGCTTCCTCCTTTTGCAAACATATCCAACTCACCAATAGGTGGTGACAGCTCTGTCTCTGTCTTCACCCAAGTCTCCAAGACATGTGGCCCAGGATTAGAAGATACAACTAAAAAGCCAGGAATTAATCTTTGGGTGTTGTGGTGCCAAGCACAACCCTTCGGTTGCAATGCAATCTCTTGCATTCGACGCAGCCGTCACATCATAGACAATCAATGACTTGTACAGTGGTCCAATAATCAAACACTAACCGGGTTCAGAGCTTTGGTTTTATTCCTCATCACACTCCTTGAGGTGTCACTTTCACATGGGCATTGAAGTCCCCCAGTAGAATGAATGAATCCCAGAGAGGGGCGTTATCCAGCATAGGTCACAGAGATGGCCTTGTAGTGCTGTTCAACCCAAAGCTGAGGCAGCAGTCATGGACCTGCCCCCTACCCACAGGCACAAGGACCCACTCCACCCCTCTGGTTTTCCAGTGTAGAAGAGAGTCCAGTCTCTCTTAAGGAGCTGGATCCCAGAGCACAGGATTGCAAGCCGATATCACTTCACCAAAGAAGGAACCAATGGAGCCAAGAAAGTCAGATCAAATGTGTAAAAGGGTTAGGGTTAAAAAATGTAGCGCTCAAAATACAGTATTCACTTTGGAGTTAATTAATCTAACTAAGAGTTGGAGCCTTAGAAGGTGCCAGTTTGATGAATGCATGAGTAGGAACTCCCAGGAGATGATGACGGAGAACATCAACGTTTATTTGACTGAAATCATCGCAATGAACTAACTTAACACTCACAGGAGTATTATTTACAGACTTAATACACTTTACAGTGTTTTAATACAGAACTAAATGCTTGTATTCTTTATTAGAATTTGTACATAAATTGATTATTCCATGCATTGCTGGTCTGACACAGCCCTCCTCCTGTAACAAAGGCTTTCTAAGCCTGACATAATCACCAGAGTCTTTAGGGGCTCTGCATAACACCGTCCCCAAGGCAGTAGCTCCCTCCGGCTCCGCATTCGTTTGCACATCACTGGAGGCAAGTTGAACTCAGCTGCATGTTAAGACAGTCATAGAAATAAGGTATTTAGCCACAGATAAAATAGTCACAAAGCCAATGCATACAGTTACAGGTCAGTGGAGAATAGTAGAAAGAAGTAAAAATCCTCCCTTCCTCAATGAGAGCATTGAGAGTGTACTTCACATCCATGTGTGAACGCTGGGGGCTTTTTATCCAGCAGGTCTGTGCAGGGATAGATTCTCAAATGGTTCTTTCAGATTGATGGTGGACTGGGAGAGGAGCTTTTAGCGGCATTAACCCCGGACTCCTGTATCCTGCCTCAGAACAGGTATCAGAAATGCAGCTGCCTCACCCTCAGAGGAATCCCTGAAATGCATTCCAAACATTTACAGCAAACTATCTGGTTTTACTGGACCTTAAACACAAAAAAAATCCTGACTTTGTGTTGTTGATATTGCTGAGGATGATGAGGTAGTTGCTTGGATGGAGCTCTGAGGCATGAATGCAAAATTGCAGGGAGTATTGGGAGGCTATAAAGGGAAGCAGAACAGAGAGCTGTGAATAAAGACACTAACAGCACCTCGTTTAAAAAAATGCATTTATTATTTTCTTATTTTGTCTGTGTACAAAAAAAAACAATTAACTGCAGTTTATTAGAATGCATGTGAAAAACTCACATAAAGTTGCACCTAAAAGGAAATGGAGAGCAAAATATTTTTTACAAAAATAATAGTACTCTGAAAGATGTGGCATGGATTAGCATTCAGCGCTGTCTGCTGAAAAAAGCAACATACAGGAGAAGGTGAACTTCTGCAGCAAATTCTAACCCTTTGTTCCCTGAGAAAAGCAGAATCCATGACTAATTCTAGTTGTTTTAACTCTTTCTCCTACTTTAGCTGTGGATTTATGCAGAGGAAAAAATTGGTTTATTTTCTCCGCTTCTAAATATTTTTTTCCTTATCTGCTATGAAATGTAGAATTTACTAATTTCCATGGTTTGTCTTCAATGAAACCATCGTCATTTGATGCTTATTACTGAAATGGGATTTTACAAAATGAAGCTATTTTAGGCTAAATTACTGTTCCAGAATGCAGGTAATTAGTCGTACCTGAAAGTCAAGCAAACAGCTTTTAAAGAGACGGCAGGATTCAGTGGAAGGCGAATGCTGATGTGGTTCATGTGGAGAAAGACTTATGTAAGCAGCCATGTGCAGCAGTTCTCACTATGATCTCTGAAAGTGAGCTGCACTTCCAAAGCGTGATATAAAAAGTGGGTGGCAATGAAATTGAGCATAGATGTTGAAATACATCACTCCATGATCTCAGCATGTTTGTTTGTTTGCAGACCAGTGGAAAGTCTGAATGTTTTGAAAAAAAAAAGTGGGGTGTGGAGGGTCTGGGTTGGGCTCTCTTTCTCGCGTCTCTCTCCAGCCTAGAAGTGGAGTGTCTTTGCCCCCCTCCCCCTCTCTTCGAGCCGCTGGCCCTCGGTCAGGTAACCAAACAGGATAGTATCACAGGACGGTGAAACCCAAAGTATGCCTGCCTGCCTCCATATGTCCGTTCACGTGTGTCTGCGAGGCTCTCACCCGTACCTGTCATATATCCTAAATCTTCTTTGTTCTCAGTGTGTTTGCTTGTGTGTTGCATCCCCTCCTGAACCCCCCCACCTTTTCAGACACACCCTTGGGTCCACTCCCAACAGACATCCCCAAACCCACATATATGGTCTATATTTCCAGAGTCGTTGCTATGCCAACAGCCCACTTTTTGTGTCTTAGTTGTGGGAGAGTCTGATCTGAGCCCACTCTGCCTCCCACTGGACACTGTAGAGAACTGCAGGCTCTACAGACTCAGATCTACCATAACAGCCCCTGAAGGGTTGGATGACAGAGACGCCATCGGCGCCAGAATCATATCAGTTGTTTTTGCCAAAATTAATATTACTTTCTTAGATATTGAGAAGAAAACTGTGGAATTAGTTTTTGAAACATGGAGCAGAAAAAGTTGGTGAAGCTGAGCTGCAGTCTCAGCCACCGTGTTTCAACAGCCTGGAGGCAGGAAGCTGCTGCAGCTTTCACCTGAGAACGCACTGAACCCTTGGATGAAGCACGAGGGAGAATGAATAATTGAAGGTGTTCACTCTTCCATCCATACTAGTCTCCCCTCGCTGCGGAATACATGGACCAGATTTCCTGTTTCCTCTACAGGAATTAGTGCAGCAGAATTATATATAACCCAGAGAAAAAAAAGCAAACAACCATGTTTGATATAAAGCACAGTGGATTTGGAAAGTGAGTTTTAAAGAAATGAAAAATGTGACCAACATTCTTTCAACTTTAATTTGACATCTATTCTGTAAAGTTCAACTGAAAAAAAACACAATGTTAGGGAGAAATGGTAAAATAAAACAAATGTTCTGCAAACAGGTTGCAGGAGTCTGCAGAAAACACTCTTAAACAAAAATTAGCTGATTTTAATGAACTTCAGTGTTTTTATGAGTTAACAACCATCAGTTTTACTTAATCTGAGTAGTCGGATTACTTTTAGTTCCTTTATCTGTCATCGTTTAAAGAGAATTAACAAAAAGGATCAGAGGAGTCTCTTCATAAAAAAAAGCTTTTCATATCTTTATTAACTTGAGGCTATATAACAATAACGGGACGCCTGAGCCTTACGGAGCAACTAGCAAAGATTGGTCCAATTTTACAGTAAATTCTACAGAATTCAGCTTCTATTTTCTACATGGTTATACGCTGACATTGTGCTGCAGCACCTTAATCCCCTTTCTTAAATAAAATAAAAATATTGCCACAAAGTCCTTTTCTATCTCTGCTTGGTCTGATTGGATTAGCAGCAAACAGGGAGGATAAATCGGCAAAATATCCACATATCAAAATTTAAAACAAGACAAAGTCTAATATAAAAGTAATTAAATGTGTGGTTCAGGTTTTAACTATGAGAAACTAATGATTCCACATTCCTGTGAGCAACAGAAAAAAACAAATCTCTTTAAGGCTGTAGAGAAATTAGTTATTCTCTTAGAAGATCAGAACTAAGTTCTGTTGTCATTTTAAAATTTCTTATTTTACAATGAAAATATATCAAGTATCACCCTTTTGTTTAATAGTATTGTTGTACATGTGTGCAGTTGTGAGTCCTGCACAGCCTATAAATAATAAAGTGATACTAAAGTGAACAACGATGATCTCAGTTTGACATTGTGGAATCAATATTAGGAGTCTTATAACCTTTATGCTGTTTTTAATGCGACTCGTCTAACATTTAAAATGAATAAATCTTCTAACATAACACAGAAGGTAACACAGAAAAACTCCAGAAAACTCCTGGCTCGACTTAAACCTCCCAAACTTTGTCTGATCAAAGTAAAGTTAAACCTTCAGGGCGATTATTTTAAAATAAAGGTTTATCATCTCTAAGAAACGCTGGACGGCTGTTTATCCCTTTAGTCACGTACAAAAAAAATATTTAAGGTCAGATCGTCATACGCTTCAAAAAATGGCATAAATTAAGTCATTTATGCTGTTTTTTTGTACATGACTAAAGGGATAAACGGCCGTCGAGGTGGTTTAAAGTAAATTTTTTGTACCAAACTAGAGAGATAAATTGACTATGGGCATGCTGGTCCGACAGAACAGAGGCCTACTGGTTAGGACATAGAGTATGGAATCCCCACAGACTGCCAGTCTGGGTCCCTGAGCCAGACCCTTAACCCCACTCTGCTCCCCGGGTGCCGCACCATGGCAGCCCACTGCTCCCCAAGGGGAGGGGTTAAATGCAGAGAGGGAATTTCCTGGCTCTGTACTTGTGACAGTGGAATGACAAACGCTAAAAAGATGGAAAACTGAAAAAGACTTTGGGGTAAAAAAAATCCAAGTTTTGAAAAGGACTAAAATGAGTATAGATCTACATTTCACAGATAAACCTGTTGATAGATAGAGGATCTCCTCCAGTATCGTGAGGCGTGTTTATGGACTCTGCCTGAAGAAGGTTAAAGGTTTGAAGAAGAGTTAAAGGAGGTGCTGACTTATTAACTCATTATTATCTATTGGTTTTTTTTTGTTTTTCAGTTGAATTTTACAGAACAAATAATAAAATAAAACGAACAAAAAGAAGAAGGTTTTAAATTTCATTCACCTGAGCCTGATTTCTCATTTAAAAACCCAGAATCCAACAGGGTGTGTGAAGACTTTTAGGCCCCTCCCTGCTTATTGAAATGTTTGCACCCCCCCCCCTTTTTTATTTATTTATTTTATTTTATTTTCTGCCAGTTGGACTGTTTGCTTGCCTTTTCTGTCTGTCTAATTGTCAGTATACTTTCCTTCAGTCAGTTTTGTCCTTGTCCTTTGCAAAAATGCACATTATTGCATTCAACATCGATCCTCATCCAAATTTGGAGTTTTTCTAGCGCACCCGACTAAGAGCGCGCATCTATCTTCCAGGTGAAGAGTTCGATAGAGAATGCTGGCCAGACAGACAGACGTTTTATGGGCTCCTTGTTTTCCTGCCTGTCCAGGGCATTGCCTTCACTCTGTCTGAGTGACACCTACTTGCATATATTAAATATGCACATGTAGCCAATGCCGGTCCGTGCTTTGGCCCTGTGTTCCCACTCCACACTTTTAGAGTGTTGCTAAAATGCTGGAAAATCAGGCTGCTTTAAAAACCCACTTGTATCGTCTTTAGTTTTTGAATTTTTTCAACACGTCCTCTTTTGTAACACTCTAAATGTGCTCTTCCCACCTTTTATTATTTCTCCCTTTTCATGGTTTTAGTGAAGTTCTAGTTTGGATGGTGTATCACATTATTTCTCATTTCTCAGTTATTTTTAATCTCACCCAAACAGATGTTTCTTTATTTCCTGATGATCAATTGTATTTATTGTCTTATTCTTTTTTCTTTGTGCTCTCTCTCTCTCTCTCTCTCTCCTTTTAGCATGTTTGCTCCTTTGTCTCCTCTTAAAGATATAGTGTGTGCATTTTATTTTAATTTTGTGTCTTTTATTCTTCTCAAACTGACCAAACTAAGCCGTTCTTGTGTTTGCAGGCTTTCTTTCCCTCATTTCCTACCTTTCCTAGCAGCTCTCTTTCCTCTCTCTGATGTGCTGCCGTTTGTTTAGATCTCACTCTATGCTTTTTGTTTTCATAATCTCCATGTTGTTAATATTTGGTATCTCTTCTAAAACTGATTTTTTAAACTCTGCCTGCTTGTCTTTTCCTTTCATTTATTGTTTCCAGGGTTTTTGTCCTTTTATGATTTCTGTCTGTTTGTAATTTTCTCTGTGTGTGTTCCTGTTTTTCTCCGGACTGTTTTCTCATTGTTCAGACGTTCATGTTCGTCGAGCGGCCATTTAAATGGATAACCATCTCAGGTGTCCATCAACAGTTAGCTTTTTTCTGTCCTTTCTCATGGTTATTTTGGTCTTACTTTTCTCTTTGTGATTCTTTATATTTATTCATATATGAAGAGTTTTCTCTCCAAGCGTGTGGAAGGGAATAAAATGTGACATTTATTAAAGTTGTACCGCAGTTCCAGCCGAACCACTAAAGCTCTCATGTCTCTCCCTGTTTGTTTCTATAAGATTCGCTGTTTGTTGTTGTAATTAATAGAGATTTAAACATGCAATGTCTGTCCTCTATATGTGGCTATACACGTTTGTCTGTTATGTTTTACATTTATCTGTATATTTATATATGTATCTTAGCCTCAGAGGAAATAAATGTTCTAAACTTTTCAAGGATTGGAAACATTTTCTATCATTTAAAGTTGAATGGTTTTATTTCTTGTATTTTTTGCTTGTGGTAACTTTCTTTTGAGGACGTCCCTGTAATTGTCTGAGGTTTAATATCTCATCCATCATGGCTCTCAGGTCTGTGTGTCATTAATCTGTGGAGAACCTGGCAGGTTTTCTTTGGCTTTGTTAGCGACGGCCACTAAATAAATAAAATCTGGTTGTGCTTTGAGGTGACATCTATCCAAAGTAGAGCTGGACTGAGCGGATGATTTTAGAGACAGGTGGAGGCCGCCCTCCCTCTGGGCTCACAGGCTTCCGTAGATGAGACGGCTGCTCATTAACGTTTCAACGTTTCTCTGTTTGTCATCCTGATTTTTTTCCTTTGCTTTCAGGGGGAACAAACCAGCAAACAGCCCCAAAGGTCACCCCCCCGACGCCGATGGCCACTCCTCTGTAACCGACCTGGCGAACTCACTCACTGGAGACATGGTGATGGTAAGAGGATCTATATCATGTAATGCGTCGCTCTATCCTCCACATCAGTAGCACATGTTTTATTTTATCTTGTATTTTTTAAAGCAGAGCTCCTGAAATCATCTATATCAAACTTCTCTTTGATAAAATAACATAACTTTGGTTAAAAATGAATTATTTGATTGAAAACAAGCCTCACTGTGTGCTATTATGGTGGCAACAAGTTTCCCCATAATATGCAACATTTTTTATTGCGTTAAGCAGAGGATGGCAAAAGTAATCTACCTTCCGTGACTTGAGTAAAAAAGTACAGATACTTGTGTAAAATGTAAGGAGTAGAAGTAAAGTCGCCAGAAAAATAAAGTAGTAGTGAAAATATCAGAAAAACCCACTTGAGTACAGTAACAAAGTACTGTACTGCGTTACTTCCCATCTCTGCCCTACAGGTTTGATAATAAAATTACCTTCAAAACTGCTTTATAATGCCATGATAATAAAGAACTTGATTTAAGAAGTATGCAAACTAAAGTTTTTAACAATTAAAACAATATAGACAAAACCATTTTTATGACAGTATCAAAGAAATGTTTTAAATTCTAGTTGGATGATAGAAACAGAAGAAGAAGGTTCGTGTGTCTTCTTATCCAAAATATATAAAACTACATTAATGAAATATTTATTCTGGATATAATATCTATAATATCTATTGCATCAACCTCTCATGAAGCTGGATGGATACCCCAGTTACCAATTATATTTGGGTTTTATAAACTAGAAGCTTAATCAGCATTAATGTCTTTCAGGTTATGTTGGACCAAAAAATGTTTCTTTCACTCAGAGTGTTTCTCTGAATTTCTTCTAGAAACTTTTGTTATTTTCTTAATATATTCGGGCAAGTTGTTTTTTCGTGTTACATTGACGTTAATTTTTGCCATCAAAATATCCATATTTTTCTAACGTCCAAAGGTAATAAAGTCTGTCCTGGATTCTAAAAACACTATTGGCTGAAATTTAGATTTTCCAAGTATTTCACTGAGCGTCCTATAAAGGGTTAAGCCACGGTTTTAAAGCTGTGATCAGCCGAACACACAGATGATGCAGAGTGGAGCACAGACACAGAGATACGGGTTTGCAAATGTTCAGCTGACAGAGAAGGAGCGTGTCTGAGATTAAATCACTGCTCCTGTGAACTCAGACTGGTAACTGGGCTGCAGCACAGGAATGATGGACTTACAGAAAGCACCTGGAAAGGTGTACCGCCCCCTTAATCCTGGTAACGGACCGTTCTCACTTACTTTCATGCTACAGAGCTAAGTCTGATATACGTATGGTTTTTGCAAACATATAACTAATATTCTTATTTTGGTTACAGGATAAATATACCTTTAGATGCCTAATTATACTGGGTTAATAGGCTAAACCAGCATTCCTATCTGCACCAGGAGGATAAACCTGAATAACAGAGTGAATTATTTCTGCCAGCAGACCTTGCAGCTCAGTGTTAATGTTGGTTCAGAGGGCAGGTTGATCTGAAACTGAAGGTGGTAATAAGGGGGGGCCATAATTAAGAAATAACACACCAGCAGTTCCTGCAGTAGCAATCAAGCAAGCCAAGTCATTCAAGGTGAAATGAGAGGGAAAATTCTCCCTGCTAAAACCAGGAAGAATTCTGAAGCCAATTTAGTCAATTTAGTCTTTTGATAAAAGCCTAAAAAAAAAATTACATCTTCAGTTAATGTGTAATCGCAGAAATCACGGATTAGTGGACCGCGGTCCGGATCCGGATCCACCTGCTGGCTAATCTGGACCCAACCTGATTTAAAACATTTATAAATTACTGCATGTTGTCTGGCGGCAGTGTCTAATTTCACTTGCTCAGCTTCTCCTGGTAATGCGGTAAAGCCCTCTGGATCCCAAATGAGCTAGCCAATGAGCTGTCAGTCTGGGTTGCTGCTGCTGCTGCGCTTTTAGACACAGCAGGCAAACCTGTGGCAAGCGAGGCGATGGGAAAGAAGGAAGACCATGTGAGAAAAAGAGAGCAGAGAAGGTGTGGACTGCTGGAAGAACTGCGGTGAACTGGTGAAGAAAAAGTGAAATGGCGTGCTCAAAGATGACCCTGCACATTTTAGAGGATGTTTGGCTCAACCTGCTGCTGTGAAACCAGGATTCTCCTACATGAACAGAATCAACAAGAAATCTGGATCCAGGCTCAGAATGAGCTCCTTGATATCGATTGCTTGAGAATGGCTTAGTCTCCGGTTAAACCCAGGTTTAAAGCCTTGCAGGGCAGCCTAAAGCCCACTGCCAACATTAAGACAGAAAGAAAAAGAAAATAACAAGCGCTCAGTTCAGGTGTTTGAGAAAATATGGGAATCAGGAAATTATCTATAAACCAAACTGAACGGTTGTTGTTCTCTACTTAAAAACACTTTAGATTTTTAAACATTTTATTCAATATATAACATATAAAACACCTCATTTTATTTCAGTGTTAAATTCTGTTTAAAGTAATAGATTATAATTGAAATATCTCTGGACATTTACTGGTTGATGATTTTTAATTGGTTACTGCTGGTGTTTGCATAAAGGCTTCCTGCAGTGTAGGCTGGTTGCCCACACAATATATTTAAATGTGTATTTCTCTAACATGTGATAATAAATAAATAACCAGTAGAGAAGACAGTGGGACTGGTGTGTGTGAGTAAATGAACAGCGGTGCTTTTCCCGACTGTTTGCATTTCTCTCTCCCTGAGCTTTCTGCTGTTCGTCTCCTGCTCTCTCTCTCTCTCATTCTCTCGCTCCCTGCTGCTTTTATCTGATAGCTTCCTTTTAGCGTAGAGCAATGATGAAGCAGTCAGAGTGGCTGTGAGAGAGAGCGGGTGGTCTAAAGCTCCATATCTTCAATCTGAGCACCTGCTGCCTCTTAAGAACATTAGTAAGGAAATTAAACTCTCCAAGTCTTCTTACCGTCAGACCAATCTGTGCCGTGATGAAATGTGTCCCTCTGCAGCCTCTCTGTCTGGGTGAAACAGGAAGTGTGTGCCCTTGGCTCTAGCTTTGACCTTCTATGCTCTTCCTGGAGATTTGACCTTTGACATTCATGGCTCTACCTCTTGGCCTTGCAGTTGTCCCCCGGTTCAGAGGATGATGACGGTGAAGGGCCGGTCAGCGAAAAGCTGGGCCGCATCCAGTTCAGCATAGGCTACAGCTTCCAGAATACAACCCTGACTGTCAAAGTGCTCAAAGGTCAGGATCTACCAGCCAAGGACTTCTCCGGAACCTCAGACCCGTTCGTCAAAATCTACCTGCTGCCTGACAAGAAGCACAAGCTGGAGACCAAGGTGAAGCGGAAGAACCTGAACCCCCACTGGAATGAAACCTTCCTGTTTGAGGGTAAGACCCGCCCCTGTGTTACCATGACGTCCATCCATCCATCATCCATCCGTCCATCCATCCATCATCCATCCATCCATCATCCATCCATCCATCCATCCATCTGATCTGTTCTCAGTCCATCCGTCTGTCCGTCCCATCCATCCATCATCCATCCATCCATCCATCCATCATCCATCCATCCATCCATCATCCATCCATCCATCATCCATCCATCCATCTGTCCGTCCGTCTGTCTGTCCATCCGTCTGTCCGTCCGTCCATCCATCCATCCGTCCATCTATCCATCCATCCATCCATCATCCATCCATCCATCCATCCATCCATCCATCCATCCATCCGGATCCGTCCATCCATCCATCATCCATCCATCCATCATCCATCCATCTGCCCGTCTCGTCTGTCTGTCCATCCGATCTGTCCGATCCATCCATCCATCATCCATCCATCCATCCATCATCCATCCATCCAGATCAGATCCGTCTGTCTGTCCATCCGCTCTGTCCGGCCTCGCCCCATCCATCCATCCGATCCATCTATCCATCCATATCCATCCATCATCCATCCATCCATCCATCCATCCATCCTATCCATCCGTCCCTGTCTGCCCATTCGTCAGTCCATCTGTCCATGCATCCATCCATCCATCCATCCATCCATCCATCTATCCATCCGTCTCGCCTGTCTATTAGATCCGTCCATCTGTCCATGCATCCATCCATCCATCCATCCATCCATCTATCCATCCGAATCCGCCTGTCTATTCGCCCGATCCATCTGTCCATGCATCCATCCGTCCATCCATCCGTCTGTCTCTGTCCATCCGTCCGTCTGTCTGTCTGTCCATCCGCTCTGTCCATCCGTCCATCATCCATCCGCCCGTCCGTCCAATCAGTTATTGAATAAATAATTACATAAGGACAGCATCACCTGCATATTTTAAGTTTAGTCCAACTAAAGGCTGCTTCTCCTCCTGCAGCTTGACGCAGATATTTTTGATTTCTGCCCAGTATTGAAGCGTTCTCTGCGCTGTTATTCCACGCCACGACACCAGAGGGCCAATCAGGAACTAGCTGTGATTGTTGGTGGGGTGCGTGTTTCTCCTCCGGTTATGGAGGTGTATATGTGCTGACCTTGTGGCGTGCAGAACGAGTCGTAAACGATGTGGCTACTTCCTCACTCCTTCTCAGACTCGCTCTTCTAGCTGCTCCATCTTCACCAGCCGTTTTCCACAATGGCAGTTATAGAAACAGAACAAGGAACCAAACAGGAAATATGTATAGCGTAGAGCGGATGTAGATTTGACCAATCAGAGGCCTCCTGTCTGCGCTCACCTATCATTTTAGAGAGGTGCAGCAGAGTGTTCCATTTGATACCCATGGAAAACATTAGGACACACCTGCAGCTAAGCTATATAATATAAAATCTATAGGCGGTAAATAGAAAGCTTCTTTATTTGACACTTTTTCTCTGTTTCCCATTAAGTTTTATAGAAATAAAGTTAGTTTGCTGCAAGCTTGGCAGCAAACTAAATTTGCTGAAAAGAAACAATGTGTGGAAACTTAATAAAGAGGGAAATTAAAGCAATAATTTCATTGATTCAGTGAATTATTTTGTCTTGTAAAAATAATAATTATCATTAATTATCATGGAAATGCAAAGGAAAGTGAAATACTTTTAAACCTTTTCCAAACATATTTAAAGCTTGTATTGTTTTAGTTTCAGTGAGATCAGCTTCTGCTCTAAAATTCAGCATTTTTCTCTGATTTTCCCTTAAAGCGCGTCGTGCGTTTCTGCTCCTTCTGTAGCGTCAGGAACATGTTTTTCACAATCTGCCGCTTCGCTCTCCGCCCACAGTCTTCTCCGTTTCCTGTCTCTGCTGCAGGCTTCCCTTACGAGAAGGTGAGAGAACGCACTCTCTACCTCCAGGTGTTGGACTACGACCGCTTCAGCAGGAATGACCCCATCGGAGAGGTTTCCATCCCCCTGAATAAGGTGGAGCTGGGCCAGCTGAAGACCTTCTGGAAGGAGCTCAAACCCTGCAGTGATGGCAGTGTAAGGAGGCCATTAGGCAGAGCCGCCAGCGCTGCTTGCTTTTAATCCCGCTGTAATTTGTTAAAACAAGTGTGACACATTTGGTCACAGCTTTCAGCGGGTTTGATGGGATTTTTGGGCGAGCAATGATCACAGCTAAGCCAGCCGGGTCACTGGACCGTCTGTATTTGGCACATGGAGTTAGCAGAAAGGGCAGTGATGTAACGTTGCACAATGATGCAGTGAGTAACATGGAGTTTGATGAAGTCTGGTATCAGGCTGGATGATTCACGCTCCATTGTTTTTGTGTGGGTGTGTTTTTGCAGGGGAGACGAGGCGACCTGCTGGTGTCTCTCTGCTATAACCCCACTGCCAACACCATCACTGTGAACATCATCAAAGCACGCCACCTTAAAGCCATGGATATCGGGGGCACTTCAGGTACAGACTTCCCTCTGTTGGTCCACTCGTTTCCCTCAAAACTTATCAGACGGCTGTTCTTATCAAAGCGGTGCTGCAGTAGCGATGGTGGAGGTTTCTCAGTTGGCTATAAGTTAAAAATAGACGTTTTTACCAAAAAAACAATCAAACGTGTACTAAGTTATCACATGAGTATATTTATTTGAATGCAAACAACAAAAAAACTCATAAAAACACTTAAAAAACTTTATAAAAACACTTTATAAAAACAAACATTTCATACCCAGGTTTACCTTTTGTCCATAAAGGTAAAGAATAAGAGTCTTTGTGAAGGTAAATCACGTACAAAAAGTCGACTATATTCTATTCTTTTCCATGTGAATCCCAGATTGTTGATCCTTTAAATCAGTCCCAGCTGCCTTTATCTTTCCTGGATCAGATCCTGACTTTAAAATCTATTTTTTTAATTCTTAATCAGGGTCATTGGGAGGGTGGGGAGGCGCCCTAGCGCCATCTGTTGGCCAGCCGCCACTGCGATGCAGATTTTTCATCTGACCTTGTTTGTACAATAAGCAACACGTACAAACCTTGTCTGCACAGAAGATATAGTAGATATAGATATAGTTGACAGTGCACCAAAAAACTCAAAATCCCACCATGTTGGGGCAGCATGAATGTGGGGGAGGGGTCTTTATTTCCAGGTAGGCTGGATCATTTTATTTATTTAGCTAGAATAATTTGGGCATTTGTATTTTATAACCTGCCCTTTTTTATCGATACACAAAAGCTGCTCTCTCTTACATAGAATTAAGATTGATTGTTTTACTATTAGAACATTTCTCTTTTTCTGGACTTATTAAGTTTGCAGTGATACGAACATGTTGGCTGATATTTATTCTATTCAGTTTATTTCTATACCTCCAGTTCACATCATGTCATCTCAGGTCACTTTTATAGATCCAGATCAACCAGATCATCCAGTCAGATTGATTCAAAGTTTTCTATCTAAGAAAACCAGCTGATTGCATCGACTCATTGACTCTTCAGCAATCCCTCACACTAAGCATGCTTGTAGCTTACAGTGGAGAGGAAAAACTCCCTTTGAACAGGAAGAAACCTCCAGCAGAACCAGGCTCAGTGTGAGGCGTAGCCATCTGCTGAGGACCCACTGAGGGTTCAAGGAGACAGAAGTTTAATCAAGTTCAAAATGCAAGTCATGCTAACAGAGACAGTACTGTCTGATTGGTTAAACGTTTTCTATCTGTGGAAAACCAGCTGATTGCATCCAGTGATTGACTTGCAGGATATGCTCTTCCTGAATGAGCATTTTGTCTTTGACTCTAAAGTAATCGCTCACACAGAGCTTGCATGCGGGGACAGTGGAGAGTAAAACTCCCTTTAAACAAGAAGAACCATCCAGCAGATTCAGGTATTAATAGCTGATATTAACATAACCTTCTGGCTAAAAACCAAAATTGACCAGTTTTATATATTTTGGACCCTTTGGACACCATAAAAAAGTGATCAATTCTGACATTTTCTACCTATGTTAAAGTTTTACAGTCGTGAGCCACTTCCCACTCTCTGTTACACGACTGATCCCCTCCCCCCCCTGAAACGAAAATACCAACTACATGGAAATCCACATCGATAGTTAATATCGGCCTAGTTTTGCTTGTTGGACAAAAACAGCCTCAAAATGAGATTGCTGATTACAGATATTAGTGCTGATATATTGTAAATCCCCTAATATTATTATTTACTACCTATTTTTATCTTGCTTTTCGCATAGCTCGGTTAATGTTTGTACTATTGATAAAAATGTTGAATTGTATTTGTTTCATAAGCATTGCTCTAAAACCCACAGTTTTATTAAAATACTGTATGTGGAAAAATGTGAGAATTTTCAAAGAGTTCGGCCATTTTTGCAGGCGTTACTGTCTGCATAGCGGACGACCTCTGGATCCTGTGTTTCTGTGAGGAGCTGAATGTGCATCAGCACTCTGGTCACCTCAGGTTTAACCCTGCTGTGACATTTTTTTTTTGTGCCATTTTGTTTGCCTTTTCTAAGTAGACATCCCTTCAGTTACTATGACCATCTACAGAGTTGCTCCAGAATTTGCTGCATGAATCTTAAGCCCTATTTCCATAAATACTTTACTTGTATATTTGCTATCTCAGGGAATAGATTGACCTTGAGTTCAGTCGAGGTCTCTGCTTTGCTGCTGCCTTTCTTGACTCTAACAATTCAGAGGGTAATTGCAACGCTGACCCTGAAAACATATGTGTGCATCTTCCTGGTAGCTCGTGCATAAACTGCTCCTCTCTCCATCCTTGTTGCAGATCCTTATGTAAAGGTGTGGCTCATGCACAAGGACAAGCGCGTAGAGAAGAAGAAGACGCCGGTGATAAAGCGCTGTCTGAATCCAGTTTTCAACGAGTCCTTCCCCTTTGATGTCCCTGCCCATGTGCTTAGGGAGACCACCATCATCATCACCGTCATGGACAAGGACAGGCTGAGCCGCAACGATGTTATCGGAAAGGTAATTTATGATATTGCGGGGAGTCTGATCTGAGGGGAGTCTGCAGAGTCCTTTAAATCCGTTTCATCTCTGGATGCAAGTAGTTACAAGTTTCTGTTCTGAAGTCTGAAAAAGTGCCTTTAAGTCCAGTTTAAGATTCACACCAACTGCAGAAAATGCACCATTTAAACGAGCAAATTATTTACATATGAACGTCTACTTCCCGCCGTGGGATTGATGGATATAAACCATCCTTCTCAGCTACTCCAATGGTTTCAAACCAACAGGAGATTTATAAATTCCCCATTCTTCCCAGTAGTCGGGTTATCTTTGAACGACTGTGTTGACAACCAGTTTACTGTGTCCTTAGAAAACTTTCATAACAAAATATGCCTTTCTACGCCAAAAATGAGTTTGTTTTAGTTAGAATGCCTAAAAATCCTGTTATAATTAAAATATTGAACATTTTTACAGCTAAAGCTATAAGGTTCAGTTAAGAACCAGGTAAGCATCCTCCTCCTGGTCGGCATAGATCTTTTTTTTAATCTAGATTAATCTCACTGTAATCTTGGAATTAATGTAGATTAATCTAGATTAAATTTGCTCATTTGAATTCTGCCAAAGGCGTTTATTATATGTGTGCTAGATCCACAATTTAAAATAAATTTTTTTGTTGCTTTTTTCTGTTTGCAAAAATCACACGTAATTTCCTTTCCTTGAATAAGATTTTGACAAAGTTATAAATCCTTCCTTCCTTCCTTCCTTCCTTCCTTCCTTCCCTTCCTTCCTTCCTTCCTTCCTTCCTTCCTTCCTTCCTTCCTTCCTTCCTTCCTTCCTTCCTTCCTTCCTTCCTTCCTTCCTTCCTTCCTTCCTTCCTTCCTTCCTTCCTTCCTTCCTTCTTCCGATTATCCGGGGTCGGATTCGGTGGGCTCCTCCGGGGGAATCCCAAGTTGCTCCCAGGCCAGCAGAGAAACATAGTCCCTCCAGCGTGTCCTGGGTCTCCCCTGGGCTTCCTCCCAGTGGGGCGTGCCTGGAACACACTCCCCGGGAAGGCGTCAGGAGGCATCCTAACCAGATGCCAGAGCCTCCTCAACTGGCTCCTCTCCATGTGGGAGGAGCAGCAGCTCTACTCTGAGTCCTCCCTGGATGACTGAGCTCCTCCCCCTCTCTCTAAGGGAGAACCCAGACACACTACGGAGGAAACTCATTTCAGCCGCTTGGATCCGGGATCTCGATCTTTTTCGGTCATGACCCAAAGCTCCTGACCATAGATGAGGGAGGAACGTAGATCGAGCGGAAAAACCAGATCTTTGCCTTCTGGTTCAGCTCTATGTTCACCACCACAGACCGGTACAAGCGCACGCTTCACAGCCGACGCCGCACCAATCCGCCTATCGATCTCTCGCTCCATCTTCCCCTCATATGTGAACAACACCCTAAGATCCTTAAACTCCTCCACTAGGGGCAGCACATCCTCCCCAACCCGGAGAAAGCACTCTACCCTTCTACGGCTCCAGACCATGGTCTCTGATCTTCATCCCGGCCGCTTCACAGTCGGCTGCGAACCGCTCCAGTGAGAGCCGTAGATCACGCCCTGATGAAGCAAATAGAACCACGTCATCCGCGAATAACAGAGGTTAAGGCCGCCAAAATGGATCCCCTCATCACCTTGGCTGTGCCTCAAATTCTGTCCATAAAAGTTCTGAACAGAATCGGCCGCGCTATAAAGGCCAGCTGTTCAGCTGAAGACATGCAGAGAGGAGGTCACACCAAGGCGACTTTCAGCACTGATGGTGGTCCAATATGGCGGTCATACGGCCCATGAACTGTTCTTAACGCCATCCAATAGGTTCAGTTAGAACAACACACCCTTTATAAGCAAATTTAACAAAACCAACTCTTTCTCCAGCATCAGTTAGCATTTAGTAAATATCATTACACATCAATTTAGGCATTTTATTTTCAGCCATTTCAAAATGTTCCATATTCTTTCTCCTGTGTGATTATTTTTTTTGGCTTTATCCTGTGCAAAGTGTTTTAACCCGATCAGTGAACATATTCAGACCATGACTGATTAATCCAACTCATTTTGGAAAATACTTATTATTGATGCCAGTCGTCTATAAAGGAGCTTGTTTTATAACCTATAGATAACTTTAACAACCTATTTAGGCCAAAATACTAAAGAAAAAAGAAGTTATGTATTTAAATTAGCAAAATAGTTGCATTAAAAGCTATAAATCTCCTCTGTTTATTCTCTGACTGAATGATGAATCATACATGATATACTTTGACTTTAATGTATTTTGCTGATGATTTTACAGAGTTTTGGTGAATGTTGTGGTTTTTCTGCCCCCTCTCTCAGATCTACCTATCTTGGAAGAGCGGACCCGCAGAAGTAAAGCACTGGAAGGACATGCTCGCTCGGCCGCGCACTAATGTGGCCCAGTGGCACGCTCTTAAGGCCTGATCGTTCCACCCAGCGTCCTCCATGGCCACTTCCCATCTCCTATTTCCTGGCCCAGTTCTCTCTTCCCTCTTCCCGCTCCCGTCCTTATGCACAAGACTGACTTGCTGCCAGGCTGCGAAACACGGGTACAATTAGCCATCTGCTCTCTTAAACCTTTAAACTCTATTTTCTTTTAGATTCTCTATTTCCCTCTGAATTTCACCCCCTGATGCTGTTGTGTGTTTTTTCTGCATCACCACTTTGCCAATAGTCCCCCTGTTTCTGTCTGTCTGTCTGTCTGTCTGTCTGTCCGTCCTGATGCTATTGGCTCATGGAGGTCTAATAATCCTATTCTTCGTCAGTCCCTTGGTTACTAACGTCCCTGCAGCCCCTGATCAATTAAATAAGGTGGTTTCCCATCAAATTATAATAATTTCAACTCATTAAGTCCTACTGTAATAATAGTAAAGTTACATAGGATGATATAAAATCTACTGCGTATACATACAGGTGGATCTCAGTCCATTATATCCTTAATTGGATAAACCCCAAATTCTGTTTCTCAGAGAATTTGATTCTGACTTCAGACCAATGAAAAAGACGTTTAATCCAGAATGCGGTGCTACTGTCTGTGGTTTAGAGTTCTAAACCCAACAGGACTCCGTGCTCAGTGGCATAGAGGCCGTCAGTCTGTGGTCCTGCTGCTTTAATGGCCACCTTCACATCCTTTCATGCTTTTTCTGGTGTCTCTTCCTCTCCTTGGTGGGGGTTAATATGAGGAGAACTGGCTGACCGATCAACATGGCAGAAGCTGTCATTCCACCTTTAAGCCGATAGGGTTTAACCAATGGTCAGCTGTTAAAGGGTTAACCAATGGTCAGCTGTTAAAGGGTTAACCAATGGTCAGCTGTTAAAGGGTTAACCATGGTCAGCTGTTAAAGGGTTAACCATGGTCAGCTGTTAAAGGGTTAACCAATGGTCAGCTGTTAAAGGGTTAACCAATGATCAGCTGTTAAAGGGTTAACCAATGGTCAGCTGTTAAAGGGTTAACCAATGGTCAGCTGTTAAAGGGTTAACCAATGGTCAGCTGTTAAAGGGTTAACCAATGGTCAGCTGTTAAAGGGTTAACCATGGTCAGCTGTTAAAGGGTTAACCAATGGTCAGCTGTTAAAGGGTTAACCAATGGTCAGCTGTTAAAGGGTTAACCAATGGTCAGCTGTTAAAGGGTTAACCATGGTCAGCTGTTAAAGGGTTAACCAATGGTCAGCTGTTAAAGGGTTAACCAATGGATTTTCCTTTTACCATGTTTTTGTAAAATAGCATAAAGTATTTATTCCTCTGGACTCGTGTTTTTTTATCCAGAGGTTTTGTGAGATTCTGAGATGTTTAGTGGTTGCTGCGCCGTAGGACATTATAAACAGCAGGACCAAACTTATTTTTGTTGATTGGATTTTTTTGGTGTCTTAAAAATCAGTTGATAATTTTAAAATGTGAACCATGCATCATCTCCAGCAGGCTGAAATCTCCGTCTCTTCCCACTTTTTAACATTCTGGGACCTTGAATTCCCAATGAAACACACAATTTTTCTTTTCCGATTAAAAAAGAGGTTTGAGATTTTTTTTTTTAGCCCAGTTAATTAAGTCCAGTATTAGTTTGTGTTTTTTTCAGGGTTCACTTAAAACAAGGAATGTAAAAACTGTAGAAAGTTTCACTGCAAAAATGATCTCAAAATGAGTAAAAATGTCTTAAATTAAGGGTATTTACCCTTAATTTGAGCAGGTAAATAAGATTTGCCAATAAAATTAGTATTTTTACTCTTAAAATAAGGTATCTAGATAAAATGCACTTGAAATAAGACAAAGCAATTGTTTTTTTCTTATTTGAAGTGTAAATTGTGTTGTTCCATTGGCAAAGTGTCTCACTTAAATCTTTAATTCAAGAAAAAATGCCCTTATTTTAAGAAGAAATGACTTATTTAGATTAAATTTTTTTGCAGTGTTGGTTCTCTAACAGCTCTGACTGCAGCCGTAGTCGGTCACTGATCCGTTACTCCTGACACTTCCAAACTTTTTCCTCTGGACTTTTTCCTTCCGCTTAACTTTCTAACAGTTTTCTTAACCATAAACCTTTGTGGCTTAAAAAAGTCTGATCCACAGTCTGATGGACGTCCGTCTGTCATGGATCAAATGTTTAAAGGCTTTGGTCTGAGAAACAGGAATTTGGGGGTTTTATCACCTGTAAGCTATGATTCTAGAAAAATAAGAGAAAGAAATACTCCAAATAATTTTTATTTTTTTATTTTGTTTTTAGTCAATCTCTGTGATTTTTTCCATTTTGAATTGAATTAGAAAGCAATAATTTTCCCTTGCTACAGAGATGCACCTATATGGATCTAATTAGGTTTTAACAGGGTTTCACCTACAAACACGACCAGCTAATAATAGCTTAGCTTTAGCTCTTTACCTGTTTCCCATTTCATTTCTCTAATCATATATTCCCTTGTTGTTGTTATCTCTCTTTCTCTTTATTTCATTTTAATCTCAAATTAGCTTCTTTCCTGGTCTAACGTTCAGCTGCAGCCACTGAAATCGATCAATAATCGGTTTATAATGAAACAAGCTGAACTCAGGATGGATTTGTTCACCTTTTTTCTCTCTGTACCCCCTTCTGACACAATATTAGTGACTTACTTTGCCCCAGCATCCCTCTCTCTGGAGCCTTCCTCGTCGTCTGTGTGCTGTGGGTGCTGTGCTGTAGCTCCAACAAAAATAGAGATTAAAAAAATATAAACTTTCCAAAGCTGGGAAAAGAGGGACACAAGATCATGACATGGATTCGTCCGGATTTTTTCCAGAAGTAAAAAAAAATCAAAGGACATGGAGAGAGAAAAAAGAAGATTCGGTCCCTGGAAGATACTTTTTATAACGTCACCAACTGCAGAGACGGATTGAAACCTTCCAAAGTTACCTGGGATTAGAGGCAGAAAGCAAAGCGTGTTCATCCAGCTGGGAGCCTCTTCTCTCCTCCCTGTCCGTCCCTCCTGCCCCAGGTTGGACCGCTGTGTTGATGTATGCCTGCTGCCGGCTGAGTGAGCATTCACAGGATTCAAACTTTGCAGAAATCTTCTTCTCTTTTCTCTTTCTGCTCTCGCGCTCTTCTTGCTCTTCTTACTGCCATTGTTTCCTCTACGGCCCCGCCTTCTGATGAGGCCCCGCCTACTGATGAGGCCCCGCCTTCTGATGAGGCCCCGCCCTCTGATGAGGCCCTGCCCGGCCGCTACGGAAGTTCATTTTGCACTTTTTTCAAAATGTAATAATAATGATTATAGTTTTGATGATGATGATGATGATTATAGCTGTGGTGAAAATGAAGGGAGGAGAATCTGGAAGGGTTGACTGTCGGGGGGGAGAGGTGATGTCTGCTCCTTGATTTCAGGGTCTGGAGTTAAAGTGGAGGACACAGCGGATGCAGGGTCCTCCTCCTCCTCTTCCTCCTCTTCCTCCTGCTCTTCTTTATGTTTTTTCTCGTTAAATCCCAGAGCGCTTATATGCTGATGTTTGTGCATTTGTAACGCAGCTGTAGGACTCCTGGTGGAAGTCTACAGATGTTTGAAATGTCAGGGCAGGATGGTGATGGGAGGCACGTCGGCCTGTCACATGGAGGCTATTACGCAATGTGTCGATTAACATCAACGGCCTGCACATCGTTATTCTGCTGGAGTCCAAGAAAGAACACTTTCTCTCTCCGTCTATCGATGTATAGATAAATATTTCTAGATATATCTCTACTGGCAGGAAAAGGCGCAGTTCTTGGGAATCATATATGATGGATGGTGTGATATTAGATGATTGGCTTATCCAGTACTGTGAGATTCTGTAGGAGTGGATTAGATATTATCTGCTCTAATGCAGTAGTAGCTGCTCAGTCTGTCACACATTCAGCTAAGCTTGATTTCTGTGTAAATAAAACAGCAACATTAAAGCTGTCAGTGATTAAAGACTCAGAAACTTCCTCTCTTTAGTTTAACTTCTATCCAAAATGTTTGCAGTTCTCCTCTAATAAACTGCTGAAGCCATAATATTCAGGGAATGGATCAAATCTTTCCCTGAAAATGGGGAAAGCATTGTTCCTTAATAAATGATTCATTATTATTATTATTATAATTACAGGTAAAGATGCATCACACATTTATGATTTTCAAGAATAAACTAAAAAAATTAAGCAGATGTATTTTTATTATAAATTGATTTGATCTTTTTACATTTTTTAATAGTTTTAGAAAATTATCAACAAGTTTCCAAGTATAAACTCGTTATAATTTGTTCATAGCAAATCAAAGTGAGAAACGACACTGAAGTGGAGCAATAAAAATCATTAAAATCAAATATTAGATTATACTCATGTTTTGTTTGAGTCTGTATGGTTTCAAAATGTTAAATACGTAAATGATAACGTTTAAAGGGAGTAATAAAAAGCCACAATATACACTCACCGGCCACTTTATTAGGTACCCCATGCTAGTAGCGGGTTGGACCCCCTTTTGCCTTCAGAACTGCCTCAATTCTTGGTGGCATAGATTCAACAAGGTGCTGGAAGCATTCCTCAGGGAGTTTGGTCCATATTGACATGATGGCATCACACAGTTGCCGCGAGATTTGTCGGCTGCACATCCATGATCGCGAATCTCCCGTTCCACCACATCCCAAAAGATGCTCTATTGGATTGAGATCTGGTGACTGTGGAGGCCATTTGAGTACAGTGAACTCATTGTCATGTTCAAGAAACCAGTCTGAGATGATTCCAGCTTTATGACATGGCGCATTATCCTGCTGAAAGTAGCCATCAGAAGTTGGGTACATTGTGGTCATAAAGGGATGGACATGGTCAGCAACAATACTCAGGTAGGCTGTGGCGTTGCAACGATGCTCAATTGGTACCAAGGGGCCCAAGAGTGCCAAGAAAATATTCCCCACACCATGACACCACCACCACCAGCCTGAACCGTTGATACAAGGCAGGATGGATCCATGCTTTCATGTTGTAGGCGCCAAATTCTGACCCTACCATCCGAATGTCGCAGCAGAAATCCAGACTCATCAGACCAGGCAACGTTTTTCCAATCTTCTATTGTCCAATTTCCATGAGCTTGTGCAAATTGTAGCCTCAGTTTCCTGTTCTTAGCTGAAAGGAGTGGCACCCGGTGTGGTCTTCTGCTGCTGTAGCCCATCTGCCTCAAAGTTCCACGTACTGTGCGTTCAGAGATGCTCTTCTGCCCACCTTGGTTGTAACGGGTGGTTATTTGAGTCACTGTTGCCCTTCTATCAGCTCCAACCAGTCTGGCCATTCTCCTCTGACCTCTGGCATCAACAAGGCATTTCCGCCCACAGAACTGCCGCTCACTGGATGTTTTTTCTTTTTCGGACCATTCTCTGTAAACCCTAGAGATGGTTGTGCGTGAAAATCCCAGTAGATCAGCAGTTTCTGAAATACTCAGACCAGCCCTTCTGGCACCAACAATCATGCCACGTTCAAAGTCACTCAAATCACCTTTCTTCCCCATACTGATGCTCGGCTTTGAACTGCAGGAGATTGTCTTGACCATGTCTACATGCCTAAATGCACTGAGTTGCCGCCATGTGATTGGCTGCTTAGAAATTAAGTGTTAACGAGCAGTTGGACAGGTGTACCTAATAAAAAGTGGCGGGTGAGTGTAATAGTCTATTTCCTTTTTAGTTTTTGATTAAGTTCAACTTTTATCTCTAAAGAATAAAGTTCTTCCCAATAAAGCCAACAGCAGCAGATCCTGCAGAAACCAAAGCATAAAACAATCATTCGAATCATTTTTATTACGTTTTTGTTTTCCTGTGAAAAAACATCAATGCATTAAAATGCACATTAGTTCAAATATTTTGAGTCACAAAATATTGAATTATGCTATTTTTATATTGATTACTAATAATTATAAAACATAAGATTGTTTCCATGCAGAACTATAGTGGTTATTTTGTTTTAACACCATACTATACTATATATGTTTAATTCTAATAAGCAGTTTCTTTAATCTTACAGTTTTTAAATAATTTTCAGATGCGAGGTTTATTTTGAATGAGTAGATTTATTAGCGTATCAGAATGATGGTGAATCAGGGAGGAAAATCCCGCCGCCTTCAGGAAACTGCTGCTAAGATCGAGTCCAAATCCAGAATAAATGAAACGGGTGAAAAAACGTTTTTTTTGTTCTAAAATGTTTTAGATTGATCAAATCTACAGAAACACAATGTTAGGTCTATAAGCAAATACAGACATATTGGTTTAATTTGACATAGAGCTACAGAGTGAAAAAGCTGTGCTTTAAATTTAGACCCTTTTCTGTGCTGCTAACTGTCTGTGTTTGTAGAGAAATTATTTATTTCTCTTTAACTGTAAATTATAACAACTTCATGCATTAGAAAGATTCTCAGAAAGCAGGAAATGAATTAAAAATGATCCCTGAACTGTTTCTAGACAATCCTGAATATTTAAAGCCATTGCGATGTTTGCGCCGTTGCTTTTCAAACTTCCTGTACTTTTAGCTTTGCTGCCTAATTTATTTTAAGTAGGAATATACCATGCAAATGAAAAATATTTTATTTTACTTTCTAGAGAATAGCGATAAATTTATATCATCTTTTAGAGTTTAGGAGGTCAGAAAGATTTCTTTTGATGCCCAAAGATCTTGACGTTTCCTGATTTAAAAGGAAATCTCTGTTTCATCCTTGAAGCTTTTTCTCTCTGCAGTTTTGCTCCTGAGAAGAAATCATGTCAGACAAACTTTTAAAATAATTCTTCATCATGTTTATGTAATAAATAAGCAGGAGACACGACAACAGATTCTGACAGAAATGATAAACTTACTCAGATCAGAGAAGTTGCTTAGAGTTACAGAAGGCAGCTGCTTACCGACCAGCTCACCTCTCAGGAAGTGGCCCCGATTCACAGTTTGATGATGATTACATCATTACATCATCAAATCATTACATCATCACATCATTCTATTCAGATTATTTCTATAATAAAAAAACTAAACGATTGTAGAACCTCAACTCTAGAACGGTTCTGTCTAAATCATTTCTAGCATAGATCTAAACACATTAAACCTCCAGACGCCTGAAAAGGGAAACATTTGGAAAACCTACAACCAGAAATTCAATCAATGGAACATTTTTATTGCTTAGTTTATATAAAATATGTTGATCTAAATTGTGATGCTTGTGAGAAATCTCTAAAATGATCGGAATAGTTTATGGAATATTTATTTTATATTTATTTTTTTATATTATTTTTAACTTTGAAAAAAATAATTTCTACTTCATCACCTTGTTTAAAATATACATTTATGATTTTCTCTGCCTTAAAAGTTAAAAGGATTTTAGCCACAAGATGGTGATGGTTATCAATTATGAACTGGTTGGCAAATGAATGAGTGAATGAATGAGTGAGTGAATAACTGAGTGAATGAATGAATGAATAACTGAATGAATAACTGAGTGAATGACTGAATGAATGAATGAGTGAATGAATGAATGAATGAATGAATAACTGAGTGAATGACTGAATGAATGAATAACTGAGTGAATGACTGAATGAATGAGTGAATAAATGAATAAATGAATGAATGAATAACTGAGTGAATGAATGAATAACTGAGTGAATGAATGAATGACTGAGTGAGTGAATGAATGAATGAATGAATGAATAACTGAGTGAATGAATGAATAACTGAGTGAATGAATGAATGACTGAGTGAGTGAATGAATGAATGAATGAATGAATAACTGAATGTGAATGAATGAATAACTGAGTGAATGAATGAATGAATAACTGAGTGAATGAATGAATGACTGAGTGAATGTGAATGAATGAATGAATGAATGAATGAATAACTGAGTGAATGAATGAATAACTGAGAATGAATGAATGAATGAATGAACTGAGTGAATGAATGAATGACTGAGTGAATGACTGAATGAATGAATAACTGAGTGAATGACTGAATGAATAACAGTGAATGACTGAATGAATGAGTGAATGGATGAATAACTGAGTGAATGAATGAATAACTGAGTGAATGAATGAATGACTGAGTGAATGAATGAATGAGTGAATGAATGAATGAATGAATGAATAACTGAGTGAATGACTGAATGAATAACAGTGAATGACTGAATGAATGAGTGAATGGATGAATAACTGAATGAATGAATGAATAACTGAGTGAATGACTGAATGAATGAATAACTGAGTGAATGACTGAATGAATGAATAACTGAGTGAATGACTGAATGAATAACAGTGAATGACTGAATGAATGAGTGAATGGATGAATAACTGAGTGAATGAATGAATAACTGAGTGAATGAATGAATGACTGAGTGAATGAATGAATGAGTGAATGAATGAATGAATAACTGAGTGAATGACTGAATGAATGAATAACTGAGTGAATGACTGAATGAATGAGTGAATGGAAGAATGAATGAATAACTGAATGAATGAATGAATGACTGAATGGGTGAATGAATGAATGAATGAATAACTGAGTGAATGAATAACTGAGTGAATGACTGAATGAATGAGTGAATGAATGAATAACTGAATGAATGAATGAATGACTGAGTGAATGAATAACTGAGTGAATAACTGAGTGAATGACTAAATGAATGAGTGAATGAATGAATGAATGAATGAATGAATGAATGAATGAATGAATGAATGAATGAATGATAATGGAGCCTGGCTGCTTTGTATCAAACTCAGACATGTTTCTATCTGAACTGTTGCTTCCATGATTTTGACTTTATATTAAATTATTTGCATCAGTTTGATCTAAAATCTTTGACCTTTTTTAGGTTTTTCTGTAAATGTGTGTAAATGTAGAGCAGAAAGCAGATCCGTAGATCCAGAGCTAATAGTTAACATCCATTCTGAATGATTCCTCCATGAAAACTGCTCCTTTAAAATTGAGATTTCTCAAACTGATGCAAACTTAAAGCACTTTGTTATAAAAATACCATTTAAAAAAAAATCCTAATTGTACTTCCAGGTTACGCTGACTGAGCGAGTTCTTCCATAGCGTTCCTTCTGTTTACAACACATTTTTACCTCCTTGACTGATACTAAAGATGGTGTCATTATAGAAGTGTGCGGCTGTAAACCGGCCAGCTCGGTCTAACTCCTCCTCATGAGTGCGGCTGAGCTTTAGTGGGCAGCATGCGGCGAGCTGAGTGCGTTCTGGGCACCGTCTTCATGCGAGCCTCGGCGCTGGCTGCTGTGATGCACTGATCCAGTCCACTGCCCTTCAGAACAATTGGCCATCCACGGAACAGGGCTCACTGTTTTGACAGCCAGTGCCTGCAGTGTCACAGCACATTACGCTCCCATTAGGTGGTCAGAAAGGAGCAATATCTGCTTCCTTGGACCAGGGAGAAGAAACAGGAATAAAAGTAACTAGCTAAGGACAAGACAAGACACACATTGCTTTTCTAACTAAGATGGTTGGAGGTAAATGCAGGTCATCCATCCATTTGCTTGATCTGTTTTATCTGTGAGAGTTGGAGCTTTTTCCAGGTAAAATTAGGCAAGGGGGGGGGCGAATATCCTGAACAGGTAAAGCCAAACAATAGATGACTGAGGACGTCATCAAAAAGGCCCCCAGGTGAGCAGCTGTTGCCTTTTCCAGGTCTCTGCGGCTCCTCAGAGCCTGTCAGCTACTTTCACAAGCTAATCAGTGAAATCACCTCTGAAGGTGTGGAAAAAAGGAATATGTGCCGCCATCAAGTCCAGACAGTTTCTCAGTTTCCTATAGAGCCTAGAAGGCTATGCTAGCAGGATTTATAGAGTCAGTCATCAGTCAGTCTGCAAACTTGGGAGATATGATGTTATTTTTAGAAGGCAGAGTGTGAAGCTGCTCATCCTGGAAGCTGCAGAGAAGATGCTCCTACTTTCTGAATTTCTCTGATTAGCGTTTGCACATCTCATTGCAATGAGTTTTCAAGAAAATCCATAACTTCAGAAATTAAGAACAATTTAAACAGAATTTCCTTTGGTGGTTAAAACAGAAGAAGTATTGATGTTCTTTAATGTCTGCGGCCTCACGGTTTATTTACTTTGAAAACGGAGCAAACATCCTGCAGAGTTTCTGTCTCTGAAATAAGCAGAAACATAAAGTTTTCACTGCTGAGATGCTTTTAAAGCTCAAAGCCAAACAGAATACAGACTTCAGCCCCTAAATACCATTTTAGTGCAGCGCCACCTGCCTCACATCTCTAAACGCGTCACGCTTTCTGGGCACCAACAATGTCAGGAGTGACCTTCAGCTCGCCAGGGCTCATGAATACACCAGTACAGCTCTACAGATGTTCCCAGTCCGACCAGATACAGTCCAGTTAATGTGTTTGCTCCGTGCTGTCTCTGTTATAATTACCTTCAGCTCCTGGCAGAGCTGATGAACAGGCGTTAAGAAGAGGAAATGTAAAAGTTTTATTTCTAACTTTCTAACTGCAGAGTTATTGGAGGATTTCCTTCTGTTTTATTTTCACAAATAAATGAAGCCTTCTGCTCTCTAATGCTTCCTCCTCTGATAACGTGTTAAAGCTTTCAAATAAATTGTACTTTTTTTGCGGCAAATATAAAGTGCAGAAAAATCTACATTTAATTTAAAAACATTTTATAAGTAAAGGAAAAAAAAGAAAATGTTTCCTCTTTGGACCTGCAGTCTGTTTATGCTGATTCCTGCTTATTCTGCTCGCTTTTTAAAGCTAAACAATCAAACAACTACAGGAGAAAGTTTAGTTTTTTATTTTTTTTGTGTTGAACCATTTTTATGTTGATTTGATGATTTATGTTTTTAATTACTGTCCTGCTTAAAGTCAAAATAATAACCTGTTTCAGGTTTCTGCCAGGAGCCGACAAATATCAAAAACGTCCCAATATCACATAGAAAATGCTCATAAAATCACAGATCTTCCACTACAATTAATCTGTTCTAGTTAATTCAATTCTATTCAGTTTATTTCTATAGCTCCAATTCACATCATGTCATCTCAGGTCACTTTTCCAGTTCACCAGATCATCAGTCCCAGTATTCAGATTCGATTCAAAGTTTTCTATCTAAGGAAAACCAGCTGATTGCATCGGCTACATTGACTCTTCAGCAATCCCTCACACTAAGCATGCTTGTGCACAGTGGAGAGGAAAACTCTCCCTTTGAACAGGAAGAAAACCTCCAGCAGAACCAGGCTCAGTGTGAGGCCCGCGCATCTGCTGAGGGCACACCCACTGGGGTTCAAGGAGACAGAAGCAGACATAGAAAAAGAAGTATAGATACAAAAAAGGCGGCTGTCAACCAGCTCCACACAGATGCGGCCCGTCCAGAAGAAACACACAGCCAGGCAGACGCGAGCTCCCAGCCAGCTCCCATGTCCAGAGGATGAAGAGATAATATCCAGTTAGTCACAGTCGAAAGCGCAAGGACTACACTGGAAAACAGGCCAAGCCTCCAGCATCTAGAAACAAAGGTGTTGATGGCAGCAGCACAGCTGATATTTCTCTCAGGATGGAGTCACAGCCAAACAGGAGGAACAGACCAGATGAAGCTACTATGAGAGAAAAAGCAGAGAGAGAGCAGAACGCTAGAGATTGAACTAACAGATTCTGCAGAGTGGGAGAATAGAGATAGAATGAAGCAGAATGATGAAAAAGGGGTCCCTGTCCTCCAGCAGAGCAGTTCAAGCCTATAGCAGCAGAACTATAGAGATAGATCAAGGATAACCTGAGCCACTCTAACTGTGAAGCTTTACATCAAAAAGGAAAGTTTTAAGCCTAGCCTTAAAAGTAGACAGGGTGTCTGCCTCACAGGACTAAAACTGGTAGTTGGTTCCACAGGGAAGGAGCCTGAGAACTAAAAGATCTGGCCCCCATTCTACTTTTTTAGAAATTCTAGGGAACCACTAGTAAACTCTGCAGATTGAGGCCCGAAGTGCTCTGTTAGGAACATAAGGAACAATCAGATCTCTGATATATTTCAAATATCGATCATTGTTTGCGATGGTGGATATTTTCTATAAGCTTTGGAGATTGTTTTACTTCTTAAGATCTGAGAGATAAATGTAGCTCTGCTCTATCAGGCAGGTTTCATGTCAAAGTTAAACAGGATCTTCTTTGTCTTTTACTTTGGTTTTTCATCCCCCACAGATTTTATATTAAAAGTTAGTTTTAATAAACCCTTAAAGTTTAATTTCAATAAAAATATAATTTTCTCAGAAACCTAAATATAATCAGCTACCAGCTAAATGTTGGCATAGACAATCATAGTTCCCCAAAGTCGTGTGGTTTCAGTGGCGACACAAACACTCAATCAAAAATCCACTGGCTAAGTTTAATCTTAAGACTGGACTTACCCTTAAACATTAAAACTTATTTTTCACTAATTCATCACTGTCAACAACAGGCTTATAAATAGCTTTCCTCCCTCGCTGCTGGGGGGGGGGGGTCTCACCTGTTCCTGCACTCATGAGGTTGATGATGATGTTTGTCCTTGTCTCATTCCTCTCTTATTATTCTGAGCAGTTTTTATTTGATGCATTTCTGAAGTTAAGCATCAGTGACTCGTTCTATTGGAAAGGTTCCTGCTCTGCTGTAGACTTTGCTAAATTAAATTAGGGGTGTGTTTTCCTCCCTCTCTCTGTGTGCATGGATTAAAGCGAGGCTTTAGTAATCCCATCCTGGAGGAATGCCTTCGGCGTTCAGCTTTTATTCTGCTGAGTCATGTTGTGACGGCTGAGTAAGCTCAGGACTCGTCTGGCTCACCTGCGTTGTTCTTCAGGTGAGTCTGTGCCTCCATCCTGCCCTGCGTGGACAGACCTCTCCTCCCACCCCGACTCACCCTTTCAATTGTTTTAAGCATCTGGTAAAGAAAGACCAGTGTGACTCCTCCCAGTCAGGGTTGTATGAATATTAACGACACGAAGCGTTAAGAACAGTAACACTAGTAATACTTTCCTTTTCTGTTCACATTTGACCGTTGGTCGGCGTGTACGTGTGCGTGCTTGGTGTTCTCGTGTTTTTATTTCCTTTCAGATCATTGTGAAGAATCCTTCTGGGTTTTTTTTAACTTTATGTAAATATTGTTGGTGAAAATTGACATTAATTGTACTCTGAAGTTTTCGTTTGTCACTCAAGGGGATAAAGAAAACAAGGATCCACCTGAATAACTTGGTGGTGATGACGCTGATTAAACCTGCCCTTCTTGAATAAGGGCTTTTGATGTCTGCTGTATTTTTGTTGGGGGCGTCGTGAGGTCAAGGCAAGACGAGCGACAGGAAAGGAGTGCTACCCGACACATCCCAGGCTCTCCGTAGCAACACTGCCACAGCTCCCCGTATACGTCCAGGTAACTCACGGCGACGGCATCATTGCATCGCTGTAACAGGCTCTGCAGTGTGAGAACAGCTCACTCCTCCCTGCTGAGCCATTCCAACCCAGTCGCTTGGCTTCTCTTCCCCCAGTCAGCTTACAGCTCTGGGATTTACTAAGATGCCGTTATATTAGGCGGGATTGGCCGTGTCCTGACACCTGCCATGCCTTCCCTCATTGAATTTGGAGCCATCATTGATGTGCAGGGAGCCGTGCATGTATGGAGGATTCCATCGTCCTACAGAGAAACAGGCAATTTGTTTGCATGTGATTTAGCCTCATACTGTTCCCTGCTTGGCTGCTGGGAATTTGCCAAATAAGCAACTTCTCTTTTTTTTAGTGAACTAATTGCAAAAGCTCTCCAACTCCAGAATACAGAGAGAGCCAAACCATAAACTGCCATACTTGGATGTAAAAGTCTTGATAGAGATGCACTGATCAGAGATTATTTTCAACTGATTTCTACTTTCCGTCTAAAGCTTCGACCAGCTATGCAGACTTTTTCCAATTCTGATTTCTCTTCTAAGAAATGAACAACCTTCCAACTAATATTAGTTTGATTTAAAAATGTCTAATAAAACCTGTTTATTGTAAGTAAATCCATATTGTTATCCAACATCACCCGATGTTATATCACTGGGATTTCCTGATGAGGGGAAATCTAAAAGAGAATATCTGCAGCAGATCATAAAATATACTTTTCTTCCATAAGACTTTAAAAACGATTAAATCGTTCTCTTATTGTCCCTTTAATCAATGTTTCAGGAACTGATTATTATTTTATATTTGGATATAAAGCCACATCAAAGTGTGTGAGTGAGCGAGGAGTTAAAAAGCTCTGCAGTTTAAAGAAATATTAAACCATATCTATTGACAGGAGACTTAGGCTTAGGTTAAGTCTGGGTGGCGGTCTAGGTAAACAGTTTATGTCTTTACTAAAAAGTTTATTTAAAAGAAACTTTTCCGCCTCCTTGAACTTAATTTCTAGTTGTCTTATTTTTAATAAAACAGCAAATTTTGCTCAGTTTTCAAACCAAAGAGAGTTTTTTGTCGGTGTGACTTTAGGCTGGTTTGAGTCCGAATCTGATTGGATGTTCAGATCAACCAATCACTGCTCACCGCCACAGTAGGACAGAAGAAAATCTGCCAGTTCTAGTTCTAGTCAACAGACCATTTTTCCTGTTTTAAATAGATGAGGTAAAATAAAAAGCACTTTTCTTGATGTTTGAAGCAAAGTGTGGCTTAATAAAACATTTTGAACATTCCAAAAAAAACCAGAGCAACCATAACATTCCCTGCCAGCCTCTAGTATCAGACGGGACGCTGACATGGCGTGATTTACTGCCGGCATCCGTCTCCAGGAAGGATACAGTCCTGCCTCCATCTGTAACCCCCCCCCTCAGAGAGCGCCCCCTGGCGGCCCACAGCATGACCAAACATAAAGCCCAGCTACTCTCCCCTCTAAACTGGATCTGCTTCCGTTTGTAAATCAGATCCAAATCCTGCCGTTTATACACTTTAATCAGGGAGGTAAGAAGCAATACTCTGAATGATCTATTAACGCGTCTCTAAACTGAAAGGATTTTATTTTTGCATTGAGGGATGTCAAGGGTAACACTCCTGCTATCTAGTTGTTGTTTTTTTGTACCAACTCCTTTCTGCACTTGCCTTGGCCCACCTCTTCAACAAAGAGCGCTCTAACTTAAAACACACAATTGTGATGTGTACAATCTTATTCCATGTATTTATTCATGTATTTTTTGCCAACTTTGTATAGTGTATAAACATCTATAAATATACAAACCATGACAGTACTGTATAGATTTTAGCTGCCTGGTAAGGTTCATAGTATATACTTGGTAGACTAAAAGAAAAACGTAGAGCTGTTCAAAAGCCAGTTATTGAGAAAAGTTGCTTTCTGTCAGACCTGATTCCTGCGGCTCTTTTTATATTCTAAGTTCCTGTTTTTTTATTGAAGCCAGTGGGATCTTTTTCTGTCCGTTTGTTTTCTTTTTTTAAAGACACAGCGCGGTTGTGGCAGCCAGGAGAGTGCGGTGGAACGCAGACTAGAACCCTGTGCAGTTGTGTGTGTTTTTATGGTAGGTGTGCGTCCATCGTAGTGCTTAGTGCTCTTTGTGCGGTGCCTCCCTCCTCCCTCTTTTTCTCTTAACGTAGATCGCCTGTTAAGATGCAGGATGATTGTTTTTGCTAAGGCTAGCCGACGCCGTTCTTCTTCCCCTCTTTTTTTCTGTGCATCTGCTCTGTTTCTTCATTACGATGCTCAGTTTTAATCCTTCGCTAAGTATAGATTTCCTCTTCCTCTGCCTGATTGTTCATTTACTGTCCCATTCAGATGATAATGACCACCAGTCTAATTTCCCAGTATCCACTCCCCCTTCATTTATCCTGGATTCTTTGCCCATTAGCATCCTCCATCCGTCACCTTCTGCAGAGCTCTGTAGAGCAGAGAACCAACAAAAAAAGAAAGGAGATCCACGTTCCTCATTCCAGAAAGATTTGGCCTCGGCGTGAATCCACACTAAGCAGCCATATTTAAAGTCAAGCTAAGGTGCGACGGTCTAGTTTATGCTGCCTGTTTGTAGCAAGAGGAAAATAAACGCCTTAAAGATCGGACCAACCACACAGAAGGTGGTGGGATGTGTACATTTGTAGAACCCCCTCCCCCACCACCTTTATTACTTGGTATTCCAGTGTGCCGCTTGGTTGCTCTGTACATATCTGTGTAGTACTTCTGTTGATGTCCGCGTACTGGTGTAGTAAAGGGTTCCTACTCGGGTGGCTTCACCCCCCCCCCTGTTGGTGTCTCATCCTCTTTAAGAGAAAACTTCAAACATTCCATTTGAACCTGTAGCTAGCAGACGATTGGCTGGGAGCTAAAGAGAAGGACCAAACCTCTGACGTCTTGATGATTTAAGCGTTGCAGAAGCTCCAAACCCGGGCGGCTGCCTCGGACCCAGCTCCTCTCTGGGGAGAGAGGGGAGGAGCGGCGGGGAGGCGGCGGCTGAGAGGCGAGTCTCTGCAATGGCATCCCACACAGGGAGGGGGGGCGTCCCAGGGCGGAGCCCAGTAGCATTTGGTTTGGCGTTCCATGTTTATTTTTTTCAGCCTCTCCTGTTCTTTGGGCCGAGCAGACTGTGATCTTATTGGTTGATTTTGTTGTTTGTTTTTGTTCTCGCTCTCCTCCACTCATCAGTGTTCCACGGTGTGCTTGGGTGGGCGGAGCCTTGGAGCTGAGCTCTGATGTTGTTCCATATTAAAGAACCATTTTTGCTAAACGTGTCTTCAGAGCCTCTTTGGTTTGTCTCACTGACTTTTATTGCAGGAAGTAGCCAGTTCACCAATAACATTTTTCACACGCGCTAATTATCCTGCTTCTGCATCTAAAGAAGCTGATTATCTCATCGTTCAATCAGAGACAGTTTTGACTGTTCATTAAATATCCAATTAGCTTAATTTCAGCCACTTTCAGGCTGATCAATTCCAACAATTATTGTCATTAAGGTTTAGAAATGTATTAAAGGTTAATTGAGTGTCTAGTATCAGAGAGTCTACTCCCTGAATGTTAATGTGCTGTTAGTTACGGGGCGCCGATTGTAAAGGTAAGTAGTCAGAAATTAGGAGAAATATTTATGGTTGTTTAGAGGAAAAATAAGGCGGTTATTCTTTTAACAAGTCATTTTTTCACTCTGTCATTCATTCATTTATAAAAATATTACTTTGTTAAATAAATATTTAGTTTGGAGCAAAATATTTATCTAAAAAACTAAGTATTTAATGAGCCAAATAAATATTTAGTGTTAGGAAGCTCTTTTGTACGGAGCCTCTCTGATGACATGGTCAAAAATGTTGAATTGTGGCATTGAAGTATTGTATTTCGCTGCGCCACGCAATAAGTTTAGCGCGGCGCATGAAATACTTATTAATAATATCAATAAATCCGCCCTGTTTTCAGGCTTATGTTAACTGTAATGACTTATCTTGGACAGGCTGCTATGTAAGCGGGCCTTTAGTCCTTAGTTTAGCTAGGCTTTCTTGTTTGTTTTACTACGCCTTTTCCACCTAAAATGGCGTCTTAGCAACAAAAAGAATCCGCGTTGACTGGCCGGAGACGACTGGAGTAAGAAAAAGCAAATCGGCGGCGCCTTCTCACAAAGCGCGGTGCCCAGTTGTCCAGGAATGATATTAATATTATTAATAAGTATGTTGTGCGCACGTTAAACTTATTGCGTTAATTGTTTTTTTAATTGTGGCCACAAAATACTACTTCGTGGCCACAATTAAAAATATTTTTTGACCATGTCATCAGAGGGGCTCCGTACTTTTGCCAAAAGGCTTCATGAATTAGAATGACTTTATTAAAGGAAAAGTTTAGTCAGCGAAGAACAATCAATGGATCATTATTTATGCCTAAAACTAAAACGTTTGTAGTGATTTAATTAATTTCGCGTTAATCAGTGAAGAAATACCAGCAATCATTTCCTGGTGATCTCTGAGTCTGGGAAGCTGACCATTTTGCCCAAATATAGTAACCCTCTCCTGCCATCTTCCGGCTGTACTGAGGTATCAATTATCTTGATATACTATATATATATTGTTTATTCTTAATGCACCTTTTTCCTCCTTGTTTTGCAACTTCATTTTAATTATTGTATGCCAATATGTGACCAGTGAATTTCTCGCTGTGAGATCAATAAAGCTCATCTAATCTAAGCAGCGGGGGGCGCTGTGGGACAACAACGTGGAATCATCTATGAAGCTCAAGAAACGCTGATATTATCAATTACAAATTAATTATAAACAATTACATTTCCTAATGTCTATTCGTCCATGGCTCGTAAACTTCGTCTGGTCATTTTTTTCTGGAAACAATTTTTGTGCTTCATCGTCTCGTCATGGGAAAAAGGAGCGATGACAAAATATTTTCGTAATCGTCCTGGTTGATGAAATTAACACTACTAGACACATCTGCAATCAACAACAATTATTGAAGATTTCAGAGGACTTCACCATTGAAATTCACCAGAGCTATAGTGAAACTGACAATGCCCACGTGCATGGCAGCTGGATGCTGGAATACATCGGTAAAAAGTGAAAAAGTTATTCCACCTTTTCACATAATACTGATCCTCCCTAATTTTGATCGGGTTGGTCGTTGGATCGCCAACTTGAAGAGGAGGGATTTGCCATCGAACTTCTGGCCAGAGAAAAAACCCGTAATATGTGAGCCAACATTTTGGAAGAAAAGAATGTTTTCAAGATGACTTGGATAATAGCGTTGTGACAAACACCAGATACAGCACTGGGACTTGATCAACAGTCGATACCGCACACGTGACAATGTCACTAACCAGTAGGTGGCAGTAGTGTTCTTTGACAAACATGGATGCCTCCTAGTAAAAACACATTCACATGAGCAAATTACTCTGAATTAAAACACTGATCATTTATTGAACGGGATGGAATAATTTCAGATTTAAAGAACTTTCAGGCGTTTGGAATTCTGAATATGACTACTTTCCTTTAAAACTGAACTTTGAGGCTATTTTAACCTTTTTATTTCAGTATAGCCGACCTGTGTGAGTCTGGCTTTTCAACTTTAAAGCTACTTAAAGAAAAACGGATGTCTAAATGTAAAGTCTTTTGTTCTGTATATAATTTAAACTTGAACTAAATGAACAATTTATGGTGCATTTTTATTTATATCTTCACAGTGGGGACTGGTTGGAAATGGACGGTTTCCTGCGTGATTCCTGTGTGATTCCCACGTGAATCACGTTGTATTTCCTGAGGCCAGTTTTTATTTCAAAAGAACTGCACGTACCCTCGACAACCACCAGGTGGCGCTTGGGACCTCTGCCGTGTGCTGAGGGTGACGCTTGTGTTGGCCTGCAGTCAACTGAAAAGCAGGTTTATTGGGGATCTTGGTGTGATACTGTGCTATTTTATTTTGTTTTTGATTAAAATAAAGTTAATAGAATTAATTTAACATAAGATTATGCAGTCAAGTGACTGCATAATCTTATTTTATGAAAATGGTTGCGTAGTTATAGATACACCTCCCTCCGATCTTATCTGAGAACTGTTATTTCTATTTATCTGCATCGCTATTATTTAATGAAAAATAAAAATTAATTAAGTTGGAGCCGGGATACGGACTGAGGCGTATCCCCGTCGCAGAGAAAGGCGACAGAGACAGTGCTGCGGCTGGTGATGTTGAAATTAAAATCATATCCAAAAGTTGATTCCTCATTAAGATAAGCCAAAAGTTAGTATTCAAAAGGGTATGTAAGAAAATGTATTTTCTTTACTTTTGTAAAATATAAAGTGCCGTTTAGAAAGCTTTGTTTTGTGTGTTACTAGTCTTGTCGTGCAATATCGTGACACCCCTCCCAGTCTGGTCAAGTAGCAGACCGGGGAGGACTGTCACGTGGTTAGCGAACTTATAGCGCAGTGGTTAAGCTCAGTGGTCTCCAGATCAACAACTTCGTGGGTTCAATCCCAACTGTGGCCGAGTTGCCTTAAAATGTTTTGTTTTTTTTTATAAAACATCTTAATGCACCTTTTTCCTCCCTGTTTGCACCTCCAGTAACTTCTATGCCAATATGTGATGAGTGAATTTCTCCGCTGTGAGATCAATAAAGCTCATCTAATCACATCTACTCCAATCTAAATAAATAAATAAATATACACATGTTCAATAAATAAGCATTCAATTAATTACCCCCAATAAATGGTGAAATGATATGTTCTCATAATAAATCATTTATTTAAAAAAATGCTGTTATGTTCCTTTTTTTAAAATGCTTAACTATTTTTTATTCTTTTTATTTTCTTTCAAAAAATCACTAGATTTTAAAACACTCATAGGTTTTGAAAGGTATTATATATATATAGAAACTAAAACGCTCGGATCTTTCTGTCATTTTGTGTGCGTGTGAAGCATCTGCAATGTTTTCGTTAAATATTCAAATAAATAAGATGGACTTTAAACTAGCAGACACTGCGCGTTTTGATTTTTTATTCAAATATAGTAACCCCCTCCCTCCTGCCATCTTCTCGCTGACTGAGTATCAATTATCTTGATATACTATATATATATTGTTTATTCTTAATGCACCTTTTTCCTCCTTTGTTTGCACCTTCTTTAATTATTATGCCAATATGTGACCAGTGAATTTCTCCGCTGTGAGATCAATAAAGCTCATCTAATCTAAGCAGCGGGGGGCGCTGTGGGACAACAACGTGGAATCATCTATGAAGCTCAAGAATCGCTGATATTATCAATTACAAATTAATTATAAACAATTACATTTCCTAATGTCTATTCGTCCATGGCTCGTAAACTTCGTCTGGTCATTTTTTTCTGGAAACAATTTTTGTGCTTCATCGTCTCGTCATGGGAAAAAGGAGCGATGACAAAATATTTTCGTCACCGTCCTGGTTGATGAAATTAACACTACTAGACACATCTGCAATCAACAACAATTATTGAAGATTTGCAGAGGACTTCACCATTGAAATTCACCAGAGCTATAGTGAAACTGACAATGCCCACGTGCATGGCAGCTGGATGGCTACTGGAATACATCGGGTAAAAGTGAAAAAAAAAAAAAAAGAGTTATTCCACCTTTCTGATTCCTGATCCTCCACGGACGGGTTGGTCGCTGGATCGCCAACTTGAAGAGGGAGGATTTGCCATCTAACTTCTGGCCAGAGAAAACCCGTAATATGTAGCCAACATTTGGAAGAAGAATGTTTTCAAGATGACTTGGATAATAGCGCTGTGACAAAAACACCAGATACAGCACTGGGACTTGATCAACAGCCGACACCACAGCACCGCGACAATGTCACTAACCAGTAGGTGGCAGTAGTGTTCTTTTGACAAACATGGATGCCTCCAGTAAAGCACATTCACATGAAAATTACTCTGAATTAAAAACACTGATCATTTATTGAACAGGATGGAATCATTTCAGATTTAAAGAACTTTCAGAAGTTTGATTCTGAATATGAGCCGACTTTTCCTTTGAAGTGGAGAGGCCGGGTCTTTTAAAAAATTGTCAAAAATCCTCCACAATATATTTAAAGGCGATATTTTGTTTATCAATAGTCTTGTGTGATTCTTGCATCATGTTACCGCCGGTAACAGCCCACTACTAGTTTATACACATTTTTCTATCAATCTTTATGACATAAAATCATCAAAACAACATTTAAATTCCTGATCTTCATGTAACAAAGTTTATGAATTATTTAGCAGGACTCTTATGTTCCTGTGAAAGAGATCTCGTCTAAGACGGGTCAGAAATTGATGTCTAAAGGAAAATCAGTTTGATTTAATAATGATTGGTGGAAGTTTTAACAACATTTGCTGAAGGAAATCTGAATTTGCAAAGGTTGTTTTAGCCTTGAAGACCAATTAGAAATGTGTAGCAAACAGCTCTGAGCAACACATTAGTCAGCATGAAGGAAAATGAATCACAGTTTCATGCTGCAGTCTGGAGGAAATGTTCCTCCTTTTCAGTGATGATGGGATTATCATTATAATGGGCTTATTTTGCAGGTTGTTTCCTTCTTTAGATCCTGTGCTTTATGAGCATCTGAGCCATCTGTGCACTTCAGGTTCCACTAATGCGTGTCCAAGTTTTCTGCCTTGTAGGTATTAGAAATGCTGTTGTTTTCACTTCAAATGGTTTATTTCATGCCTTTATTTCACACATCTAATTCTGCTCACCTTCCACACATCCTCCCAAACTGAAGGAAACGTAGAAAGGAGAAAAGATGACAGTGCAATTTGCTCCACACCATGCATGGCAGATTTGTCCATTAAGTAGAGAAAAGGAGGCTGTGAGGAGATAAGCGTGGCAGCAGTGAAGCAGAGGGAGCAGCTCAGAGCTTCTATCCGTACAAAGAACTGCTTCCTTTTATCCTTAAGCATTAATTCTATATGATTTCTTATGGCAGACAAAGGCAGCAGGTTATTGACCTGACAGTGAAACCTTGAAGACATGCAGACTGTGAGAAGCAGGAGAAATGGGTGAGCCCCCTGCAGACAGGCTGAGGGTCTGAACCCCAGCAGACGGGGAATGCATCATCACAACGGGAGACCCTCGTTTGCATCACGCGTCTATTTTTAGAAGAACTGCATGATCCCCCCCTTTTGTCTATGCACCTCTTTGTCCTCAACGTGTCACCTCAAGTGCAAACTGCACCACAATGTGAGGAAAGCCTGTTAATTTCTAATATTTTGATCCAAAGCTTGAACTGCGACTGAGCTTTTTTGCTGAAGCAGAAACATTATGTGTGAAATAAGCAGATCAGGAAGAAACGGAAAGAGCTCTTTCTTAGGAGGAAATCTGTGAGTCTCTGTATTCTCATTCAAATGTGGGACAGCAGGTGTTTTCATCCGTTCCCCCCTCCTGACTGTCAGATTGAAGTTGCTCAAACAAGTCAAGTCATCTGGTGTAATCTTTGACTAGAATGAAAATAGGCATCCGGTCTGCATCCCCATTGAATTTATAATTATAGATGCCAATAATCTGCACATTGTGTTTAGAAGAAAAGAAGCAGGAAATGAGATGTCAGTTTCAATGATGCAGACGCGTCCCTGTACTTATTTTTTGGAGGAGATAATAAACAGTTCTGAGCTCGGCATGACAGGATGTCAAGCAAGAAGAACCGTGGAAGAGAAAATCCAAGCAACAGCTTGGTAAAGACGGGCTCTATCCATGCACTGCTGGTGTTCAGCAGATGGAGGGAAGGAAAAGTGGAAAAAAAGCCTGAGTGAGTCCGAGGAAATTAGACGGCCTGGAAAGAAATGGGAGGTGAGAATTAAAGGAAAAGTGTGATTGGAAGCAGACTATCATCAAAAAAAGGCCTCATGCTGTCATTTAAAGCCCAAACCAAAGAAAAGGGGAATTAAGTCCTTTTTTGTTTGGACTGATGGACAAACATGCAGGATTTCTGTAAGATAAAAACATGTTTGAATAGAATTATAGTCTAATTTATTGTTCATTAAATTATTTGTGTTTCTTTTTTAAATAAATGGCAGACGACTCAGATTTGAAGTATAAATCTTTAAAGAACGTCCTTTAGACTTTTTCCTGCTCGTATTAACGGTGAGTAATCACTCTCTGTCTTGGTTGGACATTTTTATCAACATGTCGTGCAGATTTCAGACCATCTATCATTTTTATATAACATCAGAATGAAGCCAGGGCAGAACCACAGTGCCACCTAGTGGACACATGGAGGAGCAGTCCAGGCTTTTCTAGATCCCAGAGCTTTGCTCTCAATCTTTGCAGGAACAAACACTGTAAAATGGAAGGAATAACAATGAGCAGATATTGGTTGCATTCTGGAGAAGAACATCAATGATTATAACATCTGGATTGATTTAATCCAGATGTTTTGAAGCATTAACTTTTGTGCAGCAAAAACTGTGCAGGGATTTTAGTTGATATTCTTCATCCAATCTTTTCTCATTTATTTATTTTACAACAAACCAAAAGAAAGTTGCTTATTATGGTTAAGGAGAAAGAAAAAGTTCACAATTTATTTATTTTCATTTTAAAACAAAAAATTTGACAAGTATGGCATACATTTGAGTTCCCCTTAGTTATGGAAACCTCCTAGAAGCTTTTCTCTCTCTGGTTCTTTTCCCGAGCAGAGATCATTCAGAATAAACTGTTTAAATAATTCTTCATAATGTTTATGTATGAAATAACCAGGAGACTTAACAACAGATTCTAACAGAAATTATATTTATCTTCTGATCAATTCAGTTAAATTCTATTCACCACACATCATAGTTTTTCTATCTAAGGAAAACCAGCTGATTTGCATCGACTCATTGACTCTTCAGCAATCCCTCACACTAAGCATGCTTGTAGCGACAGTGGAGGAAAAACTCCCTTTGAACAGGAAGAAACCTCCAGCAGAACCAGGCTCAGTGTGAGCGGCCATCTGCTGAGGAGGCCCACTGGGGTTCAAGGAGACAGAAGCAGACATAGAAAAGAAGCATAGATACAAAAGGCAACTGCTCACCAACCGGGAAGTGGCCATGATTCACAGTTAAAGAAGCATTTTATACAACTCCAGTCTGCCACATCATCACATATTTACATCATTAAATGGTGACATCATACATGTTTGCAGGTGAAGAGCATGGCTCCAGCCTTATCAAAATATTCTGCTTTGTTTTTCGGTGCAGGACGCCGCTCTCCTTCCATTCCCAAATCTTTGCCACATACAGAATGAAGATGACTTTTTATATAGACAGAGGAACTTTCCTCATTAGACAAACTACTTGGGAAAACATCAGTTCTGACATGAAACAGGCAGCTAATATTAGGGTTTAAAGGAAAAGTCGCTCATATTCAGAATCCCAAACTTCTGAAAGTTCTTTAAATCTGAAATGATTCCATCCTGTTCAATAAATGATCAGTGTTTTTAATTCAGAGTAATTTTCATGTGAATGTGTGCTTTACTGGAGGCATCCATGTTTGTCAAAGAACACTACTGCCACCTACTGGTTAGTGACATTGTCCGCGGTTAGCGGTATCGGCTGTTGATCAAGTCCCAGTGCTGTATCTGGTGTTTGTCTATACCGCTATTATCCAAGTCATCTTGAAAACATTCTTCTTCCAAATGTTGGCTACATATTACGGGTTTTTCTCTGGCCAGAAGTTCGATGGCAAATCCTCCCTCTTCAAGTTGGCAATCCAGCGACCAACCCGTCCGTGGAGGGATCAGGAATCAGAAAGGTGGAATAACTCTTTTTTTCACTTTTACCCGATGTATTCCAGCATCCAGCTGCCATGCACGTGGGCATTGTCAGTTTCACTATAGCTCTGGTGAATTTCAATGGGTGAAGTCCTCTGGAAATCTTCAATAATTGTTGTTGATTGCAGATGTGTCTAGTAGTTCCCATTGATTTAGCTTGGAAAGCGGGGAGAATGGCGCTAGGCTTACCGCACCATGGACGTCACTGTTGGAAGATGGCAGGAGGGAGGGGCTACTATATTTGGGCAAAAATGGCCGCTCTCAGACTCAGTGATCACCACGAAATTATTCTTTTTATTTTTTTACCGATTAACACTAAATTCATTAAATCACAGCAAACGTTTTAGTTTTAGGTATAAATAATGATGTATTGATTATTCCTGCTGACTGAACTTTTCTTTATAACAGACTCACATCATCATCAATAAAACAATCATCACTTCCAGAGGAAATAGAAACACAGTAAAACCAAATTTTCCGTAATTTTGGTTGAATCTGTTTTTGGGAATGTTTCTACTGGCTTTGAAAGTCTAAGATCTGCAGGTGTTTGAGGCTCATTGAGGTCTTTATTTACTTTATTAATGGTATTTATTTATTAATGAACTTTATTTACTTTATTAATGGTCTTTATTTACTTTATTAATGGTCTTTATTTACTTTATTAATGGTATTTATTTATTAATGGTCTTTATTTACTTTATTAATGGTCTTTATTTACTTTATTAATGGTCTTTATTTACTTTATTAATGGTATTTATTTATTAATGGTCTTTATTTTACTTTATTAATGGTATTTATTTATTAATGAACTTTATTTACTTTATTAATGGTCTTTATTTACTTTATTAATGGTCTTTATTTACTTTATTAATGGTATTTATTTATTAATGGTCTTTATTTACTTTATTAATGGTCTTTTATTTACTTTATTAATGGTCTTTATTTACTTTTATTAATGGTATTTAATTTATTAATGGTCTTTATTTACTTTATTAATGGTCTTTATTTACTTTATTAATGGTCTTTATTTACTTTATTAATGGTATTTATTTATTAATGGTCTTTATTTACTTTATTAATCTTCTTTATTTACTTTATTAATGGTCTTTATTTACTTTATTAATGGTATTTATTTATTAATGAACTTTATTTACTTTATTAATGGTCTTTATTTACTTTATTAATGGTCTTTATTTACTTTATTAATGGTCTTTATTTACTTTATTAATGGTATTTATTTACTTTTATTAATGGTATTTATTTATTAATGGTCTTTATTTACTTTATTAATGGTCTTTATTTACTTTATTAATGGTCTTTATTTACTTTATTAATGGTATTTATTTATTAATGGTCTTTATTTACTTTATGGTCTTTATTTTTATTAATGGTATTTATTTACTTTATTAATGGTATTTATTTATTAATGGTCTTTATTTACTGGTCTAATGGTATTTAGCTCTTACTTTATTAATGGTCTTTATTTACTTTATTAATGGTCTTTATTTACTTTATTAATGGTATTTATTTATTAATGGTCTTTATTTACTTTATTAATGGTCTTTATTGACTTTATTAATGGTATTTATTTACTTTATTAATGGTATTTATTTATTAATGGTCTTTATTTACTTTATTAATGGTCTTTATTTACTTTATTAATGGTCTTTATTTACTTTATTAATGGTATTTATTTATTTATTAATGGTCTTTATTTACTTTATTAATGGTCTTTATTTCCTTTACTTAATGGTATTTATTTATTTATTAATGGTCTTTATTTCCTTTATTAATGGTATTTATTTACTTTATTAATGGTATTTATTTATTAATGGTCTTTATTTACTTTATTAATGGTCTTTATTTACTTTATTAATGGTCTTTATTTACTTTATTAATGGTCTTTATTGACTTTATTAATGGTATTTTTTACTTTATTAATGGTATTTATTTATTAATGGTCTTTATTTACTTTATTAATGGTCTTTATTGACTTTATTAATGGTATTTATTTACTTTATTAATGGTATTTATTTATTAATGGTCTTTATTTACTTTATTAATGGTCTTTATTGACTTTATTAATGGTATTTATTTACTTTATTAATGGTATTTATTTATTAATGGTCTTTATTTACTTTATTAATGGTATTTATTAATGGTATTTATTTACTTTATTAATGGTATTTATTTACTTTATTAATGGTATTTATTTATCTTTATTTACTTTATTAATGGTATTTAGCTCAATCAGCCAGCAGGCTCATTCAAACTGGTTAGAAAACATCTGAACACAAAGTCAGCTCCATGTCCTGTTTGTTCTGCTTCGCTACTGAATCAGGTGAGTTAAACGTTCCCAGGTTAATAACTGCAGGTTGGACTCACCTGGTTCAGTGGCTGAGCAGAACAACTGACCTGTTTACTCTCTGCTGCCACATAAAACACAACTAACCAGAAATAGATTCACATTCAGGACTGATTCTTTATCGAAATAAAACTTGTTTCATGTGTTCGAGGAATAGTTTAAATAATAAAACAGAAACTGCTGAGAAATGACATAAATGTAAAAAGTAACTAATAAAAGGAAAAAGGAAGAGCTGAACTTTAGGAAACATAATGTAAACTGCATATACATTAACCTAAGCAATAATAAATAGGTGACGTTTTATATTATATCATCATTGGCCAGATCGCTGATGATTAACAAAACTATATTTTCATCATGTTTGGGGATAAAGGGAGAATTCACAGGTAAAAACTATTTAAACTTTATTCTGTTCTGCTTTTTTCTTTGAAAAGGGAAGTTTCACCTTTACGTATTTTAATATCACATCTTCCATTTTCTAATGATGCTTTTCTTCCAGGAAGCCTTTGATGGTTTGTGTAACAGAACGGTTGCTGCAATGTTTGTATCGTTGCTGAACAAATAGCAGAAAAGGAGCTGAACTGAACGGATTGCAGGAAGGAAGAAAGAGACTCTGAACAATGCCTCCTCGTGGAGAAACGCTCACGCATCAAATCATTTCTATGCTCTTCAGCTCTACTGTTCTGCCCTGGTGTTGAGTCGCCTAGCAACGGAAACCTGTTTACCTCCAAACCTGCTCAGGACTCGGAGGTGAACAAACAACTTAGTATTGCAGGAATGTCCTGAGTCAAACTTTCACTCACTCCTTCATTCTGAGTTCGTTTATATTCAGGGGAAATAAGGAAAGAGGGGAATTACTGCCACTGCAGCTCAATAAAACTCTGTTTCTAGTTTTCACTCCTGTCTCACAGACTGCTGTCATTTAATCTTTGATCTAATCGATTGTGAAGCAAAATGGAAAAAAAAAATCACTCGTTGCTGCTTTTATCTGAGTTTACTGCAGTGAGCAGACCTGCAGGGTTCTTCCATCCATCAATACAGTTGCTGGAGGTTCCAATTACAGCCACACATGATTGGGCAGGTTTGAGTGACTGACAGCTGGGGGGGCGGGGCTAAATAAAGCTCCTCTCAGAACCTCCAATCAGTCCCAATGACCTTTATAGGTAGGTCTGCTTATTGAATGGTTCTATTTTAGACTGATTTCTGGGTTCTTGGTTTTATACAGGATGTATCGGTGGATCCGGCTTTGTGTCAAACCAAAAACCCGTTATTGTCCGCAGGCCCAGTTTGGACCTTAGTGACATCCTTCAGTCTGGGTTAGTGTGACGATAGGGAAGAGGTCATCGCTATGAAACCCTCTGCAGGGAATGGAGGGATGAGGAAGCTATTCCAGCCTTTTATTGTCACTGTCTCACTGTCACAAGTACAGAGCAACAAAATCAATTCCCTGCATTTAACCCATCCGCCTGGGGAGCGGTGGCTGCCATTGTGCGGCGCCTGGGGAGCAGTGGGCTGCCATTGTGCGGCGCCTGGGGAGCAGGGTGGGGTTAAGCGTACTAGCAACTAGGGGTGGGTCTTGGCAAAGAAGTCATGATTCGATTGGAATCACAATTCACATGCCACGATGCGATTCTATCACGATGCATAACGATACTTGAAATATTGCGATGCATCGCGATGCATTGCGATATTTTCACTGAACACTGTAGTAAAAGATACAGCCCTTACCAGCGGCTGACTGGCTGGTGTGTGATCTGGATGCGTGTCTTCAACTGATACATAACTGAAAGCAACTGAATTCATCCATAGTTGTATTTATTAAAAAGACTTTTGGAGGCATTGCCATGGAAACAAATACTGGACAGAAATATTACTATTACCGGCATGGACACACTGACAAAAAGATCTTAGGATTCATCAAACTTAAAATAACAAAATAAGGATAATCAGAGCCGTTTTCATGGCCTCAGTGGTTCTTTAAACCAATGAAATGAAAACATTCAAATGTATATTTCTCCTTTTGCAAATGACGTGCGTCGTATCAATGTCGTTTTTACCTTCTTTGTTTTTAAAGTCGAAATGCATCCCAGCATCTGACTTGAAATGGGGCGGATTTTCGGGGCGAATAGTGTCCTCCATGTTTTATTTCATACGACTCGTCGCAGTATCCCGCGGCCGGACATGCTTGTGACACAAAGCAGCAGGCGTCAACACATCCGCAGCGACATCTGCTGGACTGGAAGTTGTATTCCACTTGGTTTTATGGCTGATGTTAGCCAACCATTCATTGTATTTTATTTGTTCTTTTTTTTTTTTTTATAATCGATTCTTGCCTTAAAGAATCGATGCAGTAGATCACAAAAATTAGAATCGCGATGCATCGTCATGACGATTATTTTGCACACCCTTACTAGCAACCTTCTCAGAGCGCAGCGCACTGCTCTGACCACTAGGCCAACACTCCCCCCAAAATCCTGTCTGTTCCTGCCTGGTCCTCTGAAAGCTAAAAAGTTTTGAAGCATCAGGAAACGTCCTCCGAAGGTGAACAGGTGTATCATAAGTTTGGTAGAAGCATTTGAAGTTCTGCTCATGTGTAGAAACTGAGGAAGACCTTGTTCCACATTTCTTTCCAATCTGCCTGATTGAACGTCAGCCCCGGGTCCCACACCAGCTTCATAACACAGTAGCCTGACGACTCAGAGCCAGATAATAAACTGCATCTATTAGAGATAAATCCTTTAGATTTAGTCCCGACTCTCTGACAGTTTTCTGCCTAATTTTCCTGTCGTCCAGAGAGAGCCGTAAGTATTTATAGAAATCTCTGTTAGAATATTGAAATTGGTTTTAATGTGTTGAGAGGGTTTAAGTCAGAGTCCGATATGTTTATAATATTTGACCTTAGGTGACCATTCAGACAACCCAATGCTCCTAATCTCTGCCAGTAAACCTGGGCTTTATGTTCATGATGACCAAGAAGAGAAGATGGCGGAGATATTAAGATATTTCTTCACATCTCGCCAGCAAACTATTATAAACAATGAAGTTAGTTCTAAAGAAAAGAGAATTAAGTTTGCTGGGGAGAGAAGATCGGGATTCCAGATCTAACCGGAATAGTCTCTCTCTGTTCATAAACCAATAATAAAGCTGCAGGGATGCAATGACAAACCTCCACCATGTTTTAGCTTAGTTAGTTCAGAAAACTTTACTTTTGGGTGTTTGTTGTGCCAGATAAAGGGAGATAAATGAGAATTTAGTGATCTGAAATGTGCAGAGCATAAATAGCGAGGAAGATTTTGATATAAATAGTTCAATCGCAGAAGAATGTTCATTTTCATAGTATTGATTCTCCCTAATAAAGAGATTGGCAGAGGATCCCATTTTATTAAAATAATTTTTACCTCCTGATTTTCTATCCTGACGAAGCACTGAACAGATTCCAGGATCGCTGGGATTGATTTCTCAGGATTGCAAATATACAAAAGTACGTAATCAAAACACAAAATGAAATTTCCCCTAAAAAAAAAGTTGTATTTTTTGTTGGATAACGATATCTATATCATTCAAGCTGTGTATGAAGTACAGCAAACATTTTAAATCAGGCGTAAATTGTATGTATTTAAAACTGACCCTGCGCACCACGGAACGTACCAGAGAAATAACGCTGATGGCAGCATATAGAGAAAACCTGTTAAAGCTAAAATACATATGGAGCTAAACCAGATTAATCCTGCAGTAGACTGAAGGTTCAAGCAGACGTTAATCTGTCAGGATGAAGACAGCTCTGCAGGTTAGAGATGCTTTACCGGGGTTGATGTTAAGGAATTTTTTTTTTTTTTGCCTAGAAGCAATTTTTAGCTTGCCCAGTATAATCTTAAGTAAATATAGTTCCTAATATTCATTCATTTTTATATTAATGAAACATGTTTGTTTTTTAAATGTTTTTTGTGAATTCATTATTTTTTAAGTTTCCAGGTTCTATTGTTATTGTATCTGCATCGCGTCAGATAATGAGCTCCAGCCTACCTACATTACCGTGTTAACATGCTTTTCAATCCTTCCTGCTTGATTCTTTTCAAACTTCAAACTTTGCTTTAAAGCTGGTGTCTGCTTGGAAAAATATAAATTGTAATGTTAAAAATCAAAAAAAACTTGACAAGGTTAAAGAACTTAAGATAAATCACAAGACAGAAGTCAATGTCACAAATGAATAACTTTTTATTTTAGGGAATCCACGGTATGTTTATAGAAGATAATACTATTAATGTAATGTGTGACTTTTCTAAGAAGAGGAAAAAAATGCATTATAGTTATTTTTATTAAGGGTTCCACAGTCTGTGACATCATTTCAGGAATTCCCTGACTTTACTTGAACTCAGGATTAGTTTTCCCTGACAGAATAAATGCAGCCGTTTGTTGCTTTGGTAACGACATCAGAATTACCGCTAAGATGGACAAAATCCATACCATCTAGTGGAAAATCACCCGGCATTTTTCAAATCCATGCGAGAATGTGTACAAAGAGCAACAAAAAATAGGCGCCCGACAGCGCTTCTGGGTCTTTTCATGGAAATGTTGGTGATTTTAAAAGTAATTTTAAGTGATAAATAATTTTTTTTGCAATCATTGCACTTGCACGGCGGGCAAATTCAATGAAATTTGTACTCTCCAACAATAATAACTACTTGCGAGGCGGGCGATCAGGCGATGGTTAACATCGAGCCCTGGTTTTAGATCAAAACATTTTACTCCCTAAATTGGCCAATCCAGATGTCGGCAACCCAAACTGCTCAAAGAACCATATCGGACCAAAAAAACCCAAAAAACTAATCTGTCTGGAGCCACATAAATGTAAAAGTCTCCTATCAGCCTCGTCTGGCAACACGGCTCTAAGTGTTTTATCTCACTGTAGAAAAGGACTATGTGGGCTTAAATATATAATAAACATTCATGATTAAATGTTTATCCAGGGCAAATGTCACATAGCAGCATGAGGGTGAGGGAGGCTGGTGAAGCGGCTCTCACCACAGCAAACTTCACACCTCGGGTTTAGGTTTAGTTTGCATTGATGAAATGATGGAAACAGGATAAAGGAATCTTTATATGATGGACGATGTTTCTGTTGGGGGAGGGAGCTGATGGAGCCATGAGGAGGCCAAGCAGGAAGTGACATCATCGCGAGCAGAGCTCTCTAACTCTGAAAGATCCCACATCAATTCTGGAGGATTTGGGGAAAAATGTTAGAAAAGTTCCCCATCCCTACATCAGAGCGCTACCTGTTGGATCTATGAAGCGATTTTCTATGCTTGCAGCAGTAGTGGAAGACCAAACCTTCCTTAGCAGCTCTCCTCTAGTTCAGTGAAGGGCTTGCTGGAGATGCCTTCCCTAATCTACTTCTTAAATCTGATCTTTGTTCACTCCTCCTTCCTCATTTATCCAGAAGTTCTGCAATCTCTCATCAGCCATTCCTCTCCCTCCCATGACATCCCCACCGCTGATCTCCTACGGCTATGACACTGAAAGAAAGAAATGAAAGAAAGCACATTAATTGTTCACATTTAATTATTATACAAATTTTTACAGCATTGAAAACATAATGGATGTTTGTTTGACCTTCTAAAAATAAAAAAAAAAATCAGATTTTATAAATATTTGAAAAAGCTCTGGGGGAGGGGCTCACTAGAGCTGCCGACCCCTGACCTGTTTCAAATCAAATCCAACAAGGAATCTTTAAGAAGAGTTTGATGTTTCCGCTGTTATTCTCTTATTTTTAGCTCCTTTGCATTGCAGTCATTGTCGTTAATCGCTTAAACCTCCAGTATAAGCATACAACCACATTTATTCAGCCTTAACTGAATAAAATATTCAGTTATTCATTTACTTTGAACCTTTTTGGCTTTATCAACAAATTCTGAAAAAAAATCTTTTTTGCCTTGTCTGGTTGACCCATGCAGTATGTTCATCTATCTCACAGAAGGAACCATATTTGGCCTTTTAGCAGGAAAACAAAGACATTAGCTTTGCAAGAATTATTTTCATGAGAAGGAGAGCGACTCTGTTCCTGCTGCAGGAATCATCAACACAAACCAAACAATGAACCACGTCTACAACCAGCGAGCCCCATACAGGCGAATAACCCTCACGTCCACTCAACATCTCAATGGACTCCTTTCTAAGACTCACTTCTCCCTTTGTTTTACACACAGGTTTAATATAAAGAATCAGCTGCTCATAAAAACATTAAAGCAACCTGTTTTTCTTCACTTGAAAAATAAAATGCTCTTTTAAGCAAAATTTGGTATTTTTGTGTTTTTTATTTAAGAATAAGAACTTTAGATGTGCAAGTAAAAAGACGCGACGCTGCATTTTGTTTTTGCATCGCTGTAATGTGGTGTGATGTGGTCTCTTTAAGAGCACATTGTTCTCACTGACCTGCGGAGAATGAGAAGACTGTAAACGAAGGGAATAATGATTAAACTCAGGCTGAACCAGACTCTGATTTACGTTCACCTCTGCAAAGCATCAAACTGTTGTGCCACCCAGTAAAGCTGTGAGCCACATGTCCGGACTAAATAACAATCTCAAAACATGACAAACTGTGTGTAATACATCTTTATACTGCTGCAAATCTTCTAGAGCAACATCAGCACATTGGAGGTTCGTCAACATTATACTGGAATAACAAACCTCTAATTATTTTTATTGGGAATTATCTGTGAAAATTCTACAAAAATCATCTCACAGTTTTAATGTTGAAGATAAAATATGCAAAGTCTTCATTTAATCTTTTAACAAAATGACAATTTAAAAGCTTTAATCAGAAAGCCTAAAACGCATCAAATGAAGTGCAGGTTATCCCTAGACTATAGAAGTTAGCAGAGTTTATGTTTGTAATTTAATCCTAGTTTAAATGCAGCTCTTTGGTGAAATTGTTAACATTAGTAAAGAAACCGTCATGATCTTTGCACTGATGACTGGCTTCAGTGTTGATTCCATTCACCTGTCTAACCCTGCCTGGTTTCTAATCACCGCTGATCTGATCCAACTGCTCCTGCCTCTATTTATAATATAATTAATAATTGAACTTTATTGATCTCACATTGGAGAAATTCCCTCTCTGCGTTTAACCCCCCCTCTTGGTGAGCAGGGGGCTGCCATGGTGCGTCAGCTGGGGAGCAGTGTTGGGTTGAGGGTCTTTCTCAGGGACCCAGAGTGGCAGGCTGTGGGAGTGGGACTCGCACTCACAACCTCAGGATTCCCATCTCTATGCCCTAACCACTAGGCCGCCCCTCCCCTCTATTTAAACTGCTTACATCCAGTTAGGGAAGATGATCTCGTTCTCTTTAGCCAGAGGTCAGTGTGTTTTTAGAGTTTCTTGGTTTTTCTGATTACCTGATCCTGACCTGTTGTACTGCTCAACCACTGAACCAGCCTGTTCCCGTCTGAACGGATTGCCTGACCTGGCTTTGGACTCCTGGACCTCTGAACCAGCCTGTTCCCGTCTGAACGGATTGCCTGACCTGGCTTTGGACTCCTGGACCTCTGAACCAGCCTGTTCCCGTCTGAATGAATTGCCTGACCTGGCCTTGGACTCCTGGACCTCAAACCAGCCTGTTCCTCTTTCTGAACGCATTGCCTGACCTGACCTTGGACTCCTGGACCTCTGAACCAGCCTGTTCCTGTCTGAACGTCACACGGATTGACCTGAACCTGTTCCTTGGACTCCTGGACCTCTGAACCAGCCTGTTCCCGTCTGAACGCATTGCCTGACCTGACACTGGACTCCTGGACCTCTGAACCAGCCTGTTCCTGTTCTGAACGCATTGCCTGACCTGACACTGGACTCCTGGACCTCTGAACCAGCCTGTTCCCGTCTGAATGGATTGCCTGACCTGGCCTTGGACTCCTGGACCTCAAACCAGCCTGTTCCTGTTTGTGAACGCATTGCCTGACCTGGCTTTGGACTCCTGGACCTCAAACCAGCCTGTTCCTGTTTGTGAACGCATTGCCTGACCTGACACTGGACTCCTGGACCTCTGAACCAGCCTGTTCCCGTTCTGAACGCATTGCCTGACCTGACACTGGACTCCTGGACCTCTGAACCAGCCTGTTCCTGTTCTGAACGCATTGCCTGACCTGGCTTTGGACTCCTGGACCTCTGAACCAGCCTGTTCCTGTCTGAATGGATTGCCTGACCTGGCCTTGGACTCCTGGACCTCTGAACCAGCCTGTTCCTCTTTGCCTGAACGCATTGCCTGACCTGGCCAGCCTGTTCCTGTTCTGAGCGCATGGACTCTTGGACCTCCTTGAACCAGCCTGTTCCTGTTGTGAACGCATTGCCTGACCTGACTTTGGACTCCTGGACCTCTGAACCAGCCTGTTCTCATCTGAATGCACTGCCTGACCTGACACTGGACTCCTGGACCTCTGAACCAGCCTGTTCCTGTTCTGAACGCATTGCCTGACCTGGCACTGGACTCCTGGACCTCCTGAACCAGCCTGTTCCCGTCTGAATGAATTGCCTGACCTGGCCTTGGACTCCTGGACCTCAAACCAGCCTGTTCCTCTTTGTGAACGCATTGCCTGACCTGGCTTTGGACTCCTGGACCTCTGAACCAGCCTGTTCCCGTCTGAACGCATTGCCTGACCTGGCACTGGACTCCTGGACCTCAAACCAGCCTGTTCCTGTTCTGAACGCATTGCCTGACCTGACACTGGACTCCTGGACCTCTGAACCAGCCTGTTCCTGTCTGAACGAATTGCCTGACCTGACCTTGGACTCCTGGACCTCTGAACCAGCCTGTTCCCGTCTGAACGAATTGCCTGACCTGGCCTTGGACTCCTGGACCTCAAACCAGCCTGTTCCTGTTCTGAACGCAGTGCCCTGACCTGACATTGGGACTCCTGCTTGTTCTCCGTTCTCTGGGGCTGCAGCGTCTGGGACAGTCTGGGTGGCGTCATCCGCATCTTGTTGGCAGTCCAATGGCTGGATCCTTCCTGGTTCTCAGGACACGGGGTGAACTGTTGAACCAGGTTAGTGACTCAGACATTTAGGCAATCATCATCTGTTATGGTCACTAGCCTGTGTTTCCTTTTACAGAGTTTCCTGTGATGGACGCCTTAGCCGCTGCTACTGTGTTTTATTGAAATGCTTTTGAATAATTCCACCGACCACCTAGCCTCGAATACTGCGTCCTCTGTTCTGAGTCATGACAGAAACATCATCATGAAGAGCAACTAAAACACCAGAAAGATCAGAAATCCAAAAATGTTTTAGGAGCTGCAGGGATTAATAGCTCAGATGGGAGAATTTATTGACACAAAAAATGATCAAATGAACACGACAGTGATCTTTCTAAGAGGATAGTTAGAAGAAATCATTAAGACTCATTAGTTTTCTTTCCTCTCCCCACCTAGACTTTATTATCATTGGAAAAACTGAACATTTATGTTCATAGTTACTCTGCATGCAGTCTTATAATCGGCAGAGCATTGTTCTACATATAGCTGGGACCGGTGCTCCAAACAGCAAGAAGGTTGTGAGTTCAAATCCCCCTCTTTCTGTATGGTGCTTTGCTTTTCTCCTCCCACAGTTTAAAATATAAGGCTGCAAGTTTATGTGTTACTTTCAGTTGTGCTTTTGTGATGTTGAAGAACCTGTTTGATCCCTCTGGCTGCTGAAGATAAAACCTGGACCTGCTGCAACCATGCAGGGATGAGGGGCTATAGACGATGATAGGATAGTTCTTTTTGGTCAAATTAGTTACCGATACAAAAAGCCACCCACCACATTATTCAGGTTATTTGTTGTAAACTTAAAACATTTACTTTCTTCTATTCACTTGACTGTTATGCACTGAAAAAGCTTCAGCCAGTCAGAAAGAGGCAATAATCCAGTAAACGGTAGCATGATGCTAGCACCGGATCCTTTGGGTCCTGTGGGTTGTGAAGCTTATTTACTTCCCACAGATGCCATCAGATTGCTATGAGGGGAATTCTGGAGACCAATGGCGTTTTTTTAGAGCTCATTTCTCACATTCTTGTGTCTGTTCTATTAATAATACCATCATTATTAGACTTAGAGATGTAAGATGTAAAACCTCGGTGTCCTCATTGCAAATGTAAGAAGATACTGCCACATGAGTACGGCCATTAATATTCTAACACTGAGATCAATATTTCACTCTTTTAATGAGATACGAGGAAAAAGATCTGTGCAGACGTAAAGGAGTGGATCAGGCATGAGCCCCACATGAATAATGTGTTCAGAAATGAGAAGAGAACAAGAGCCTGGCCTGCTTAGCGTTAGAAGAGACGAAGAGTAAAGTCACCGCCTGTGACAGGAAGGAATGCACTGCACTCATGACACAGCTGAATATCTGCCCAGCAGGCTCCTGCACGTTAGAAATACTCTGCATCATCATTTTCCTTTCCACTGCATGTTTATAGGCCTCCTTAAGGACTTACCTTTTATGGCCTGGCAGCCCAGCCATTCATCCCTCTGATGCTGCTTCTCAGCACCGACACCCTCCTCACAAATATTTGTTTTCTTTTGAATCTCTTTCACCTGCAGACAGCCTAGCTTTACGAAATAGCACTAAAACACATTCCCAGGTACTGACTTTGGTTAGCAAAGAATCAGCCTTTAAATAAAAACACTATTTATCTTCAGTGACAAAGACCTGGCTTCATTCAGCTGAATATTTAATAAGAACCAACAAGAAGTTACAGTCAACCTGATAATGTGCAGTTGGGAGAGATGCCACAGGTGTTGTTGCTTTACAGAAATACGAAATCTAAATAAATCATTTTCACAGTTGAACATAGACTTTTAATTAGCAGCACATCTGAGAATGTCTTCTTTTCACATATCTGCTGTATTTTCCATCATGTGTTTCCACCTGAAGGGTCGGGCAGGTTTTCATGCCCCCTGGTCTTGTCCGCCTGTATCTTCCAGCTCCTCCCCGTCTTCATATTCGTAGTCCATTGGAATGTTTTCATACTCCAGCCGCTCTCCCTCGTACTCAAACCCCTCACCCTCATACAGGATCTCTTCAGTCTCATACTCAATAATTGCTTCATCGTATTCAAGATCGGCTCCGTCACACTCTGTCCCTGGCAACTCTGCGCATTCCTCCTGCTCCTCCTCCTTAATCGATGTTTCCTCTTCTTTAACATCGGAGTCCTCCATGTTCACTGCAGCTTCATCTCCTAGGAGTTTGGAGTTGGAGTTCTTTAGGATTCCATGGATCACTCGCTCTTCTTCAGCCTGAGCCAACTCCTCGGCCTCTTGCTCTGCGGCCTTGCGTCGCCTCTCCTTCCTGGCCTCACGCACCTCCATGAACTCCGCCGCCCCTTCCCCGACCAGAATCACCTCCTCGCCCACTTTAGGAGGTTCCATCACCGGATTATGATCGTAGGAAAATAGGTGGAGTGGCCGCAGACGCTTCAGGCTGGGAAGCTCTGTTATTTTGTTACGGTCAAAGTCCAGGATCTCCAAGGACTCCATGTGCAGCAGGACTTTGGGGAAGGTTTCGAAGCGGTTCCCATACAGCCACAGTCCCTTTAGAGATGCCATGCGACAGAAGTCCGAAGGCAGCGTTTTCAGCCTGTTGTCCCCCATCTGTAGGGACTTGAGGTTTGGCAGGTCATAAAGCTCCCGTGGAAATGTCTGGAAGTAGTTACTCTCCATCCAGAAGCATCTCAGGTTCTTCAGGTTTGTAAACTCCGGCGGCAGGGTCATCAGCCGGTTGCTTCCCACATAGAGATGGGTGAGGTTGGTGAGCTCACACACAGCCAGGGGAATGTCATCCAGCTTGTTGAAGTCCAGGGCCAGCGTCCGCAGCCCCTGCAGCTGGGAGAGGCTGTCAGGCACGGTGCGCAGTCTGTTCCCGCAAACATAAAGCTTCTCCAGGTGCATCAGCTCGCAAACACGCAGAGGAAGACGCTTGAATTTACGGTAACTGAGGTCCAGCACTGGATCACCACTCTCCAGCAGCTCCTCCACCCCAAGCGGAAGCTCTACCTCCTCCACAACTTCCTTCTCCCTTTTCGTTGCCTCTTCCTCCTCTCCGTCCTTCCCCCCCTCGTCTTCCTCTTCCTCCTCACCCTTCCTGGAAGAGTTTCCCATGCCGTGCCAAGCAGTCCTTGACTCTGACGTGACTCAGGGCAGAGTCATTTGATGAAGCACTGTTTGTGACACGTTAACTGTCCGTTTGGAAGTTACTTTTGTTTGGTATCTGAAACCACAGGCTGCAAACATCAGCATGGTCCAGGCCACCCACCGCTGCAGCAGCCATGCAGCAGCAGATCCTGATTAATCCTGTTTTTGATCAGAAACTCATCAGGTGGTTTAATCTGTCAAACAGAATGAACGGAAACAGGTGTTTCATTTTTAAGGTGTTTTTTTGTCTTACCATGTTCTCTTTTACATCCTTAGAACTAATAAGAAAAAAGTATCTGTCAGCTTTGAGGTCATGTGATACCCCCCACCCCCCCCCCCTCTTCTGCGCCTATGAACTTGCTCGCAGCTTCTCTATGGATGAACCCAGACTTTGCGCGCCAGTCGGTGAACTGCAGAGGACAGAAAAAGTCATGTAGATCCGCAGGAGCTGCTGAGGCCTTCCTCTCCTCCCGGTGGATCCGACAATCCGCGCTGGAAAAGATTGAGCGCCGCCGGAGTGACTGACGGACTGTTGGCCGCTGAAGGTTTGCCTCCATCTGATGCCTCCCTCTCTCTGTAACCCGAACAGGGGGCATCCGCGTCACATGGTCGCTGCGCGCCCGCGCGCGCGCGAGGGGGCGGAAGAGGGACACTTGGTGCTTCGACTTTTAACTTTGAAAAACTTTTCAAAGCTCTTTGAAAACATTATTATTGTTAATCTAACTTCCCTGCTGAATAAAACAGTCTTTATGTGGTTGAACTAAAACATTCTGATTTTCATTTATAACAATAAAAAAAGATCTGAGATCTTGTTGGGAAATAATAAAAGAAAAGTTAATACAAAATATTGAAGATTTTAGACCTACTGAGCTAGATTAAACTTTAAAGTTGTTATTCAGATATTCATGAGCATTTGCTTGATTTTGTTTGGTTGCGAAACACAGAAAATTGAAAGAGTGACTAATTAGAGAGAAACTGGAATTATAATAAAAAATCCAACCAGACTAGAAAAGTATAAATAGCGATACCGCAGGGCGTTATTGTGGATGGATGGATTTATCTAAATAAGTTACAAAGGTACACTTCAGCAGAGCGCCCAGCTCTTCCTTCCTTCCTTCCTTCCTTCGCTGCTTCCTTCCTTCCTTCCTTCCTTCCTTCCTTTCCTTCCTTCCTTCCTTTTACTTCCCTTCCTTCCTGTACTAGCCTTCCCTCTCCTAGGTCAACCATATGTCAGCTGATAAAAGTTGCTGATAATTTCATCTAAACCATCAAATGTCCTTCATATAAAGCAGATTTCCCTCATCAGATTCAGGGCAGAAGCTGTAACTGTTTTAAATGCAGGAGAGTGAAGCTAATGTTTCTAATGTGATAAAGTTTGATCTCCATTAAATCCATCGTCTGTTGGATCCTCTCATCATCTGACTGCAGGTTTTCTTCCATCATTGTTGGTTTTTTCTTTAGCTGAGATTGAAAGGATAAAGAAAGCGGCTGGGTTGATATTCCTGTGGGACCAGCAGGACGGCGGCTCGGCGCCGTGCTTGAGGATGATTCTGTCTGATATGCTGATGACCAAAGAGCTGATCTGCAAATGTTAGAGCTGCAGAAATGGCCTGGAGGCGACAGGATGAACTGGAAGCTGTAGATCAGCAGCCAGAGACCTTGGATGGAAAAGGACACAGCTGCTGAGGTTCACGTGTTTCAGAGGCTCTGATTGGCCCAGACAGTACAGCTAACATACAGAGAAAACACACAAAAGCTAACTTTTCTTGGCTGGTTACAGAATTTCTAAAACATATAACTATACTTATGTGAAGTTTTATTGCCTCTACCAGCTGTCCAGCCTTGGGTCTAAAGTATAAAGGGAGGATCTTTTATGTCCAGGTGGATCATCTCAATAAGTGGTCCTCCTAGCTGTCAATCATTCTGGTGAAATAAGTTTACATAAGGCCGTCCCTACATTTTTGTCCCCATTTTCACCCAATTTTTCACCCAATTGCAAATCTTCTTTTGGAGAGTGAGCTTTTTGAGCGATGCAAACAGAGCGAGCACAAGGAGAAAGGGACTCGTGCACGCTCTCGCACGCATCTAATAGGCCTTCCCTCTCAGGAGCAGGTACAGGGTTGTGCATGTGCTTTTTTTTTTAAGTGGAGAGGTCTTTTCAAAAATGTACTAAAATCTTCCACTAAAACTTTAAATGAAACTTGCAGGTCTGTGATAAAAGTATTTAAGCTAGCTGCATAGGCTTTAAATCTGCAACATGCTCCCTGCTGTTCCTATTCCTTGATAAATGGGTAAGAAGCTTTGAACTAAAGGAATTGTTTACTGCAGGGGTCTTCACTGTTTTCCAGTCTAAGGACCCCCAAACTGATGTTGAAATGGAGCGGGAACCCCCTAATTATATACCGTAAATCCTCTAATATTGGCCTGTATTCCATTAGGGTCTCTAATAATGGCCGGTCTGGCTGTCGGTGGAGGTAAATACTGGCCGGACTCTTATACAGTCCTGCTCACCATTATTGGCACCCCTAAAGTTTAAGTGCATCTAATGGAATATTTCCTGAAGGAAATTCATCAAGTGAAAAAACATTTTACTGCTGATACCATGTGCTTGATGCAAAACAGCAAATGATAAACATTAAAAAAGATCATTGTGAGGAAAACAAAAATCTAATGTTTACCATGTCAATTGGCACTCAAACCAAATTCTGCTCACCTGCAAATCACAGATGAAGATCCCTTGTGATGAACTGCCTCCACACATGTGACATGAATTGACCAATGATTGATCATGTTTGGGCTTTAAAAGGCACATTTTAGTCCATCTTCACATGTGACAATGATAAAGACAAAGCAGCTGTCTGAGGACACCAGAAATGCTATTTTTGTAAACACAAGAACTCCAAAGGGTATAAAGCCATCTCCAAAGACCTTGGTATCCCTGTTTCAATGGTACGTCATGTTATTAAGAAGTTTTCCAGGCATGGAACTGTCAAGAACCTCCCTGGACTTGGGGGAAAGAGAAAGATTGATGACAGAAGTCTTCGACGGTTGGTGCAAATGGTGGAAAGAACACCATGTCAAACATCTAAAGACCTAAAGAGCAACCTGGAGCAGTCTGGCGTGATTGTTTCAGCAGGTACCATACGCCGCACACTAAACAAAATGGGGCTTTATGGGCAGAGGGCAAGGAAGACCCTGCTGTTAAAGAAAAGACATAAAGAACGACTGGTCTTCGCAAAAGAGAACCTGGACAAACCTCAAGCCTTCTGGGACAACATTTTATGGACAGATGAAACAAAAGTGGAGCTTTTTGGTAATTCACACCAACAGTATGTTTACAGACGGCGCAATGAAGCCTTTAAAGAAAAGAACACCATACCAACATTCAAGCATGGTGGAGGATGCATAATGCTGTGGGGCTGCTTTGCGGCATCTGGTACTGGAGGCCTTGACCGTATCACAGGCATCATGAAATCACAAGATTATCAAGCAATTCTAGAGCGAAATGTTTTGCCTAGTGTAAGAAAACTTGGTTTGAGGCGAAGATCCTGGGTCTTCCAGCAAGATAATGACCCAAAGCAAACCTCCAAAAACACGCAGGCATGGTTGAAAGGGAAAAAATTGACTATTTTAAAATGGCCAGCAATGAGTTCTGATCTCAGTCCAATTGAAAATCTTTGGGTAGAGCTGAAATCTGCCATTGGAGAAAGGAACCCTGCACATATACCATGAGGGAGACAGGTGGACCCAGTATTCAAGAGAGACAGTCAGTGGGATAGTTCAAAGCGTTTATTAAATGAAGAACAAAGGGAGCCGATCCGGGTCTGGGGCTGCTGCAGGGGGGCGTGGCTTTTCACCCAATCACAGACACTCTGCGGGAGAAACAGGTAGTGACCACGATCATCTGACAGAAGATGATTGTCTGGGTTAACCACTTACCGCAAGTTTAACAGTCCAGACCAAGAATGTCCCCAAAGCTGCAATCCCAGAGGAGGACATGCTGGAAGCTGGATCCTGGTCAGGGGACAACAGAAAAGGCAGGAAGAGTATCCAGATTGAGGCAGTGAACAGGGAAACAAGGTGGCAGGATCCAGACTTCCAAGGCATCCACACAGGCTCCCAGCTTGGGGGTTCAGGGGAGTCTGACTGGGACAGACAGGGAGCGGGCACAAAATCAGGTGCAGATGAGCGAGGCTCAGTGGAAGAGGGTGGCCGGTGCGGGGGCGGTGGAACAGAACTTGAAGCAGGACTTTAAACTAGTCTCCTCCTGGAGCCAGGCTTATTTCGGGATAAAAGCTGAACCTCCCCACATATTGAGGCCAAAAACCCGGAAGACGCGTGGGGGAGGAACGGTGGGCGATCAGGAGGCGAGGACAAACACTAAACTCCCTCTCTTTCCACGCACTGGCAGCCAGGATCCAGGACATGAACCGTGGGGAAATCAAACTGCACAGAAAGACTGACAGAAAGACAAGTAATGATCTGGCCCTGAATGCTCAGGCTGAACTGAATATAACCAACAAGGGAAACAGGTGAGGGGAATACATTGATAATTGAGGCAGGGAGAGCGAAAGACAGGTGAAAGGAATGACTAATTAAGGAAGAGCAAGCAGGCCAGATCATGATACATGAGCAGATTACAAAAGAAGAGTAGGAGAAGATTCCACCTGAGAAGTGCAAGAAGCTTCTAGATGGATATAAGAAAGGTTTGGAGGCTGTCATTGCTGCCAAATATTAGGCAGGGGAGTCAATATTGAATTATAAATCCAGGTTTTCTGTTTTGTCCTTTGGAATTAAAATATATGTGTTGAAATGGTAACTCTCTTTGTTTAATTGTTTTGGACCTTAGATTGAAAGATGTTGCTGATATAACTTTTGAACATTTCCATTTATTTCTGAAGATATTCACTGAACAATGCCAAACATGAAGGGGTGCCAGTAATAGTGAGCATTAAAGCAGCTGTAAAAAGGCGGCCCCGTCCCGCAGAGGGGCCAGAAGCGCCTCCCTCCACCTCCTGAGGAGGCTGAGCTCCTTTGCAGTGAGCACCTCCTGCTTCAAACCTTCTCTAATGATCCTACAATAAATAAAAAGCTGTCCTATGTGGATGAACTGAACATATCCCATCATGCACCTTCTTCTTCTCTTTTGACTACCTGAGCTGATGGAACGAGGACATTTCTCCACTCTGAGATCAATAAAGTCCATTAAAACTTTAGAATCTTTAAAAATAAATTTGCACGATAATTTGTTTCAATGTGTTATTAATTTGCTGAAACGCTGGTCATGCGAATCTTTGTTCTTTCATTTCCACCAAAAACATATACCTGTAAACATAAACTGGTTTTTATGTTGAGACATTGTGAAATCTATTATCAGTCTTCTAGACTGATTCAGTAGAGACGAATGTTGATGAATGAGGCCTCCTTATATCAGCTGACTGTGGCGGCCATGGCATGACTGATACAGCTGCCTTATCTCGTTTCTCCAGGAAGGTTTTGCGCAGGTTAAAGGTGTGCTCCCGTTCATGATCGTACTGCATGACAAAGCTGTGACCTTTTAAAGACGTTTCTGAAGGTCCAGCATAGCATGACACGGTGGAGTAATTTTCCTCTTTGTTAAGTTGGTCTTGGACTTTGTTAAGCTTGCCAGCTCAGCCTGGTTGGGTGCAGAACATCTAAATGATTCCAGCTGATACACCGAGCCAAATGACTCGACGTTTAAACCACTATAATCCATCGCATCAATTATAAACCAGCTTTTCCTGAAATCACGGCAGAATATCTGATGATTATACCTGCAGCAGCTTGAATTGTTTCACCATTTTCTTCTGCAAAGGATAAAATAGACAGCTAAGCACCTGTGATCATCATTGTTTTAATCCTGGAATGTGATCATTTTGCTCTCTATTCTAACTAAGCATTTCTAGCCCTGCATGTTTTCTGTTGTCCTGTTGAAAGCTGAATCTCCACTCCAGTCATTAGACTTTTGCAGCCTTCAAAAGGTTTTATTTTGCTCCTGGATTAATCTCTAGTTTAATCCTAGGAGTTCAGCTCTGACTAGTTTTATATTAACCACATGTGGAAAACTCTTGAAAGCTCCATCTAGTGTGCATGTAAGCTATGTGACCATACTGCTCGGGTTAGTACTCTGCTTCATTCTATCTCTATAGTTCTGCTGCTATAGGCTTAGACTGCTGGAGGACATAGGGACCCCTTTTCATCATTCTGCTTCATTCTATCTCTATTCTCCCACTCTGCAGAATCTGTTAGTTCAATCTCTAACGTTCTGCTCTCTCTGCTTTTTTCTCATAGTAGCTTCATCTGGTCTGTTCCTGTTTGGCTGTGACTCCATCCTGGAGAGAAATATCAGCTGTGCTGCTGCCATCAACACCTTTGTTTCTAGATGTTGGAGCTTGGCTGTTTTCCAGTGTAGTCCTGTTTCTCTGACTGTGACTAACTGGATGTGCTCTCTTCATCCTCTGACATGGGAGCTGGCTGGGGCTTTCGTCTGCCTGGCTGTGTGTTTCCTGGACCGGGCCGCCTGTGGAGACTGGTTGACAGTTGCCTTGCTTTGTATCTATGCTTCTTTTTGCTATGTCTGCTTCTGTCTCCTTGAACCCCAGTGGCCTCAGCAGATGGCGCTCACACTGAGCCTGGTTCTGCTGGAGGTTTCTTCCTGTTCAAAGGAGTTTTTCCTCTCCACTGTGGCTACAAGCATGCTTAGTGTGAGGGATTGCTGAAGAGTCAATGAGTGCGATGCAATCAGCTGGTTTTCCTTAGATAGAAAACTTTGAATCAATCTGACTGGATGATCTGGTGAACTGGAAAGTGACCTGAGATGACATGCTGTGGTTGGAGCTATAGAAATAAACTGAATAGAATAGAAGTAGACGTGCAGAAAGCAGCATCTTTTTTTTAGCATTGTGAGTCTAAAGGCTCAAAATTGAGCAGAACAGTATTTGCTAAAGTCAAACTGATCCTCCATTAGTAAATAAGTGATAATGACCCTTTGATCCTCGTTCTATTACATCCCTTAGATGCTGAAATGAAGTTTAAGGATTCATTTTGAGATTTAAACCCCCCCTCCTTTGATAAGAAGCCCTTAAACAAACAAACAAAAACAATAGACTGAATGTGAAAATAATATTTGCCTTTTATTTCTCTCAGTAAGAACAGAATGACATGGTGCAGCTGAGGATTAAAAAAACCCAAAGAATGGAGCACTCCTCTCCTCCTCTCCTCCTCTCCTCCTCTGCTCCTTTGCTCTGCAGAAGTTTTAAAATGTCCACCATCTCAATGAGACCCATGACGTCCCCTGCTGTCTGCTTCCCTTTAGGTGACCCTGGCGGTTTATTGCGGCTCTGCTGTTTCCAGCAATCACCCGAAATAGAGGTGAGCTGCGCTGATTGGTCGGAGAGCCTCGAATGATCCGCTCGAAGTTCGCGCAGAGGAAGGAAGGAGGTGAATAAACCGCTGAGTGTTTTTAACTGAAGGTCTGTCTTTGCTCTGCGGACCTGATTGAAGCTGCAGAAATCTGCCCTTTGTAAGTTTTCATTTATTCTTCTTAATCTAATCAGTTATTTAAAATGTAACATGTATGTTGAAAATTTCAATAAACTTATAAAAAAGGTTTTCCTCATTTGGTTCCTCAGATTAAATTATTTGTCTTTATTGAGGAAAACTGTGAAAGTGACTCAAACATGTTTTTTCTGCACCAGTTTCTAAACTCCTCTGTCGGTAATTGGTTAATTAATATCTGAAGATTTGGTGAAGGCATCATCATCATCATCATCAGCAGCAGCAGCAGCAGGATGGGAGGAGGAGGGCAGAAGGAGGAGGCAGGAGAGCCAGGCAGCGGGAAGGCTGCAGGTGTTTACACCTGGGAGGAGGTGCAGAAGCACCGCAGCAGGAGAGACCAGTGGCTGGTGGTTAACAGGAAGGTTTATAACATCAGCCAGTGGGCCAGAAGGCATCCAGGAGGCTCTCGGGTCATCGGCCACTATGCAGGAGAGGATGCTACGGTAAATATGACGCAGCTATTATCTAATGCAATGTTTTTGTTTTTTACAGACTAGAAAATAAAAATGAAGCAAACTTTTACAGATTAAACTTTTGGTTCTAATGATGTGGAGCAAATATCTGGGATTACATCAGAGCCAGGCTGCAGGTGGTTTCTAATATCACTAGAATAAAGTCATCATTCAACAAACTGTTTCAGATAAAACTTCACATGATGCTCCACATTCCTCATGTTAGGGAAGAAAGGGATTCTTGTCATAAAATAGAACTTAATTCTGATAATTCTGATAATGTTACGACTTGTTTCTCTAAATAGAAGAAAAAGAAAAATCTCCAGCCTGGCCCTAATAGTTCATGGTACAGAATAAATGAAGTCATAGTAAAATGATAATTAAAGAGGATTGATGGTTGTAAGAAATGAATATTCTCAAAAAGTGCAAAAATAATCCACAGGATTTGTTTCCAAGTTCAAAGACGTTTCGCTTCCCATCCAGGAAGTTTTGGACAATGAAATAAACAGTTAATTTACAATTGATATGGTTATAAAATCACTTATTAATAAAATAGGCCATTGATTAAAAAAAAATTCACATTAATCCACATTGGAACGTCTGGATTGAGCCATGAAAATGTCTCCGTCTGTCGTTTTCATTTTGGACTCTTTAGCTTCCAGGTTATTTTAAAGTGGATCTTTAGGTCTGTTGCTGTTTAACAGCTAAAACCTCACTGGAGACTCGAGGTATAAAGATATAAGCCACTAAAACGTGAAAGTTAAATCATGCGTTTTATTTTTATTAAAAGTAAAATATTCAATAGAATATTATAACGATACAAAAATACATTTTCTGTCTGAGAATCCTTCAGGTTTAGTATTTTCTAGTTATAGAGTTTTGGTTGAATAGTTTGACATCTATAAACTTATAAAAGAGACATTAAAGTTTAAATTTTTAAAGTTTTATTTTAAACCTTTTTTAAATCCTCACCTTGTCAGTCTGACCTTTGACCTCATGTGTAGGTCAACATTTTTCTCTAATAGAAAACTCATGACACAAATTAAAGTTGATTAGATGTAATTCATTAATAATAGATTAAAAATCTCAGCATATAAAATCAATATTTTTCCAGCAGAGTTGGTTAAAACTGCTAAGCTCCTTCAGACACCATCGCAGATCAGAATTGTTCATCAGTTTTTCCCCTGCAGGGGACCTCACATATCTTTGGCTGATTGTGTTCATTGTTTACTTTGCTTAAAGATGATTTTGCACATTTCCTCAACAGGGACAAGAAATTCATTCGTCTCCATCTTTGAATTTCTTGCAGAATCTCAGTGTTTGTCTGAAGGCGGATTCCCGTTACTCTGTGGATGTTTAAACGTAATATTATTAGAACTGAAAACTTACCAGAATGCGATGAAGTAATCAGCTGGTTTTTATGTTGGTTTAAATATTTATTCATGCAAATTGGTAAAAAGGTGAAGCTAAAAAAGGCCTGATTTGCATAGATTTCCCCCAGGAGGAACTCCTCCTCTTTCACTACCAAATAGTTTAGCTTTTATCCTGCACACTAGAGGGCGCTCTCACCTGTTCTACCTCATTGGAAAACTGCAGCTAAATATCATCCAAGTTCTCCTTTCCTGTTTAGGGATGGCCTCTATAAGCAAAGCCTGGATCTCAATAGAAAATATCTCTAAAATAAACACTTAGAAAATCAGGATTTTGCAGATTTGAACTAAATCCTGGATTTTTTTTTAAATATTTTTATCAGTTAATTAGCTAATAGCAAATGATGCACCTTCATTAAATAAAAAATGAACTATTTGTTAAAATGACAGAAAAAAGGAAATCAGTTCTAATTCACTAAGAAGGAAACATGAGAAAAAACAGGATTTAATTCTGTGATTTGTTTTTAGAGTAGATTTTCATCCACCTTTAGAAAGTCAAACAAGCTCATTTGGATAGAAATGGATCTTTTTTTTTTTTCTTATTGAACTTTTTGATCTCATATTGGAAAAATTCCCTGTCTGCATTTAACCCCTTGGGGAACAGTGGGCTGCCATGAGATGCGGCAGCAGTGTGGGGGTTAACCCTGATAACCTGACTCCGCCAGATGGATTTGCTCCGCGATATCCAACTGGAAACCTTCCGCTGAAGTAATTTTGGGAAGGGGCTTAAAATACTGGTGCTAGCTGATTGGCCTATGTTGGTGAAGAAGACGGGCCAAATAAACCAATCAGATCAACGGCAGAAGCATATGACGCACTAACAGAGCGACGATACTACTAAGAGGAGCCAATTGATAGATCAAACTCTGGCCGAAACCAGTTGGGAGAAGAGCAAAACATCTTTTCCTCTGAGAAAGCCTCCAGAGCAGTGTTTTGGCTCTTCTTTCAGTGAAGAAATATACTTGTAAATTCTCGATAAAACTTGCTCGATAGCCACGCTTAACGCTAGTTTCATCGGGCTGAAGCCGCCATGTTCTTTAGACTGAACTGTCGCTCTACTAAGTTGTGTCACACCTCAACTCGCCTCCAAAGCCAACGCTGATTGGACGCTCGCTTGGTGAACGGCTCCAAATTTTCCTTCAACGGAGAGTCTCCAGACTGATCTGGGAGAGTGAAAGCCTTGGAAAGCTCGTCATGTAGATCAGTATGGTCTCACCAGGCTAAACCGCCGAGGGCCAGGGATGTAAAACTGCTTCCAGAAAGGGTTCCAACCAAGCAATAGCACACCAGACTCCATCCATCTCATCTAGTCATCAGGTAAAGACTGAACTCACTTGATGAGATGACTGGAGTCTGATGTGCTATTGCTTGTCTGATGTGCTATTGCTTGGTTGGAACCCTTTCTGGAACCAGTTTAACATCCCTGGCTTCAGCCCAGAGGGTTCCACCTGAAATTCCATATGTGAATAAAAGCGAGTTCAGCTCCCAAAATGTAAATTGGAAATACAATCGTTCGTATTTGTGTGACAAAAAGGCAGTGAGGAATATTTTTCAGGTGGAACCACTGTTTTAAATGTCACAATGTCTGATTTATAGGTGATTAAACGAAGGAAAAAAAAGAAAAAAAAAATAACTTTTCCAAAACTAAACACTGTAAAACACCATAAAGCTCATTAGAAACTCTGGATGAACCATCAGACTTTATAGATCCACATCTTCACTATAACTAAAGCTAATTCAGACTGAATGAGTTGAAGCATGTTTGTTCCACAGAGGTTTTAGTGAGCAGTGCGCTAACGAGATTTTAGCACAGGGGTTCAGAAAGTGCAAATATGCATTTTATCCACTAATAAAAGAGAATCTATTCAGACAAATCTGCTGATTTCCATTATTGGAGACTTTCTGCATGAGGCAAAGCCTTTGCTGCTAAGATTCAGCCGCTGGTTCATTGAAATTTACCAATAAAATCACCAAACTGGATAGAAAGTAAGAATAACAGAGCAGCTTATGGAACGCACTCCGCTTACATCACCTGAAATGGTCTCACAATGACCTTCCTGACCCCTACTTGGAAAGGTCTGTTTCCTCTAGCTCTCAATGATGGCGGCCATTAGGGGGCGGGGCTAAAAGATGAATACCTGCAGAGTCACACATGTCAGGTGGAATTTTAAATCTCATTTTATTTGTTTAAACAGCTATAGAACAAAAAGTATTTGTGAAAAAAATAATTTTGGAGATGTTTTAGAAATTTTAAAGCCCCATTTGAAAGGTGTGTGGATGAAACACCATGTGACTGAGTTTGGGCCTTTTCTAAAAATAGATAAAAATCTGCTGGTGTCAGCTGGGCCCTGTACCGGGCCCTGTAGCGGTCTTGCTCAGGGACCCAGAGTAGCAGTCTGTGGGAGGGGATTGGACCCAGAACCTCTGGGTTCCAGGCTCTATGCCCCCCCCCCCTGACCACCAGGCTCTCCTGCTTGTAATGAGATTTTTCTTCTTCTGTGTTTTCCAGGAAGCTTTCACAGCTTTCCATCCGGATCAAACGTTTGTTCAGAAGTTTCTAAAGCCTCTGCAGATTGGAGAGTTGGCAGAAACAGAGCCGAGCCAGGATGGAAACAAAGATGTGAGAAGAATCTGACCCCCCCATAAATCTGAGATTACTGCCTGAACTTTTGCTTGTTTTAGAGACACGTAAATCATCCAGGAAACCATCGAACAATAAGGCCGAGTTTTCCTTGATTTTACAAACCCCACATATATTTCAGCTTCTTTTCCTTTGCTTCCAGGCCGCCATCATACAGGATTTTAAAACGCTACGCAGTGAGTTGGAGAAGGAGGGTCTCTTTAAAGCAAAGCCGTTATTCTTCTGCCTCCATCTGGGTCACATCCTGCTGCTGGAGGCCCTGGCCTGGATCATGGTCTCCTACTGGGGGACGAGCTGGACTCTCACCTTACTCTGCGCCGCCATGTTGGCAACTTCTCAAGTAATTTGAACATTATTTATTGAAAATAGTTTGACAGCAATAATAGATGAGCTTAGGAAAGAGGAAATGACTCTTAAACATTTTCTAAGGCGCAGGCTGGATGGCTGCAGCATGACTTTGGGCACCTTTCTGTCTTCAACAAGTCCAAATGGAATCACCTGGTCCATAAGTTTGTCATTGGACATTTAAAGGTAGCCTTTGCAGATTAATTTATTTTATTTTTTTGGTGCATTGATCTCAGTTTTAAAGAGTTAGATTTTCTTCCAGGGAGCTGCAGCCAGCTGGTGGAATCACCTGCATTTCAATCACCACGCCAAACCTAATGTCCTGAGCAAGGATCCTGATGTCAACATGTCAGGCATCTTTGTTCTGGGATCCGTTCAACCTGTGGAGGCAAGAAGCTGAACGCAGATTTATTTTCACCTCTTAGAGAGTCAGAAAGCCCAACTGCTCAAACTCAGGCGTTCTCCTCTGCTTCGTCCTGCAGTACGGCATCAAGAAGATCAAACACCTGCCCTATAATCACCAGCACCAGTACTTCTTTCTATGTACGTCTGCTAGAAGTCATAGAAGAAGAGAAAAGAGAAAAACTCTTGATTCTTGAAAAATAAAATCCTTTATTTCTGTCTCAGTGGGACCGCCGCTGCTCATCCCAATCATTTTCAACCTGCAAGTATTGCATGTCATGATTTCTCGCCGGAACTGGGTGGTAAGAAGTCACGATTTTTCTTTTCTATTTCTGTAAGGAACTTTTTTTGATGCCTATTCAAAATTTTTAAATAGATTTAAAAAAGATGCTTTGCCATAAAAAAAAAATCTTTTTTTAATATTTGCACGGTATTCTGAAACATATGAATGTTTTAAAGACTATGAGCATGATTTAATTTAAAATTGGTTTGCATCCTGGTTCCAAAAAAGTTGAAATCAATCAGCTGGACTTTGTTACCAAGTTTGAAGACGTTTCTCTTCCATCCAGGAAGATTTTCTCAATTCAAAATGTCAGAAACAGCGTTTAGTTCCAGGTTTTATACCAGAGGTAACCAATTAAAAATCATTGGGGTCCTAATAAAGAAAATCATCAACCGGTAAAGGTCCAAAAGCAGACATTTTAATTATAATCCGTTACTTTAAACAGAATTTAAAGGAGAATTCGGTTTAACACTTTAAGCCCATTTTCTGTGAGTGTCCAGGATGAAATCTAATGATCGACACCAAAATTTTGACACAATTGCTCCTGTCTCTGCTTTTTGGCTCATGCAGAATCCCCTGGCTGCTTCAGAATGGCTTCCATAGAGCATGTCCGATAATGTCCTTAAAACAACCTTAAACGTTCTTTTTTTAAAATATGCTACTCACCGGGTCGTCAGCGCTGTTCAATGACGTTCCAAAAAAAGTTCTCGTGAAGAAAAACGTTCCTGTAGTGTTTTATTTAGCATTTTGTAAATCCCATTGAGTTCTGTAGGAATAGTCAATATTCCGCCTGCCACCGAAACGGAAATGGGGCCTGTTTACGCCTAGTTGTAGTCTTTTCGCTTCACTCTGCGTACTCCCGACGCCGAGGTGCTAACGCCTCTGTTAAACACTTTAAAAAACTCTGAAAAATGGAATACCAAAGGTGGATTCTTGAGGAGGACATATTGGACTTTGAGTTTGACGGTAGAGGATACCGCCGCCAACTAGTGGTCTGGAGTGTGCAACGCTTCAGATTCGAACGGGAAGCTGAAGTTTATAAGCGGTTGTGATGTATCGAAAAAAATAGTTCTGGGATTTACAAAATGCTAAATAAAACAAGACAGAAACGCTTTTTCTTCACGAAACTTTTTTGGAACGTCATTGAACAGCGCTGACTACATCTCGGTGAGTAGCATATTTTAAAAAAAAAAAAAGAACGCTTAAGGTTGTTTTAAGGACATTATGGGACATGCTCTATGAAGCCATTCTGAAGCAGCCAGGGGATTCTGCATGAGCCAAAAGCAGAGACAGGACCAATTGTCAAAATTTTGCGTGTCGATCATTCGATTTCATCCTGACACTACAGAAAATGGGCTAAAAGTGTTAAAAACCCGGAATTATCCTTTTAACACTTGAATAAAATGAGGATTTTATGCATCCATGTTATACATTGAATTTTTAAATAAAAAACATTTTTCCATTTTAAAATCTAAAGTGTTTTTTAAGTAGAGAACAACAACCGTTCAGTTTGGTTTATAGATAATTTCCTGATTCCCATATTTTCTCAAACCCCTGAACTGATGGTTTGTTCTTTTCTTTCTTTTTCTGTCTTAATGTTGGCAGTGGGCTTTTAGGCTGCCCTGCAAGGTTTTTTAAACCTGGTTTAACCAGAGACTAAGCCATTCTCAGCAACATATCAAGGAGCTCATTTTGAGCCTGGATCCAGATTTATTTTGTTGATTCTGTTCATGTAGGAGAATCCTGCTTCACAGCAGCAGGTTGAGCCAAACATCCTCTAAAATGTGCAGGGTCATCTTTGAGCACGCCATTTCACTTTTTCTTTCACCAGTTCACCGCAGTTCTTCCAGCAGTCCACACTTTCTCTGCTCTTTTTTTCTCATGGTCTTCTCCTTCTTTCCCATCGCCCGGCTTGCCACAGGTTTGCCCGCCGTGTCTAAAAAGTAGCAGCAGCAGCAACCCTGACTGACAGCTCATTGGCTCATTGGATCACGCGCAGCCTGGAGCCGGACGCTCCCCAGGGCTTTACCGTATTAACAGGAGAAGAGGAGTAAGAATATTAGATACTGCCATCAGACAACATGCAGTAATTTATAAATATTTTAAATCAGGCTGGGTCCTGATCAGCCAGCAGGTGGATCCGAAATCCAGACCAGCGGTCCACTAATCCGTGACCTCTTGTCTATACAGTAGCCTAACAGGTCATTTCTAGAGAATCTGGTTGTTAGCCTGCATAGCCCCATACCAAGTCTGTTTCTCTGAACATTAGATAGAGAAAGACATCTGGGGCAGAAAAGTGGAAACAAAGTTCAATGATTGTTTTTTAACCTTTTTTTAATGACTTTGACCTTAGAATGACTCAGAATCTTCACCAGTTACCTTCCTGAAATTTGAAAAGAAATAAACATTTATAAACATAAGGAAAACGATAGCGAACATCCATTTCTTCTGCTATCTCTTCACTGAATGTGAGGAAGTTTAATATTCCTTTGTTCTGCTTGCAGCATCAGTTCAGCGATCCTCAGGGTTTATCTTGTAAAAGATGAGTCTGTGTCTTTTGTTCTATAAAGGATCTGATCTGGTATTTGTCCTTCTACGCCCGATTCTTCTCCTGTTACCTTCCGCTTTATGGCTTCTTTGGCTCGGTGGCTCTCATCATGTTTGTTAGGTAAGACTTCAGATTTAACTCATTTGGTTTTTTCCCCTGTTGGTTTGAATAATTTCACTCATAAAAAAGCTATTCTTTAGAAACAGTCATGACAATAACTATTAGAGAAGCTTTATATCCTGATCATTTCTACCTCTTAGTTACGTGTTTCTTTGTTTGTTTTTTTCCAGCTTTTGGTTAATTTGGACTTCCTCTTTATTGACTCGACCTTATCGTCCTCTATTTGGTTTAAAGATGTTTTTAAAGAGGTTTTTTTATTTAGTAATGATTGAAAAATGTGCTTGACTCTTATTAATGATTTAATTCTACTATATTTGGAGGATTTTTTTATTCCAATTGTTTTAGTTTGTGGCACAGAATCATGTTTTATTAATAGATTCATATAAATACATTTCTATACAGTGTACAGCAAACAGATACGTACTATAAGGCATTATTACTTCAAAGAAAATAACAAATAAATGGTTTAAGTGGATTAAATCAATAATGAAAACAAAATTGTTTTTTTAACCTGATTATTTTGCAGGTTCCTGGAGAGTCACTGGTTTGTTTGGGTGACTCAGATGAATCATCTCCCCATGAATATAGATCATGAAAAGCGGCGAGACTGGCTGACCATGCAGGTACCTTTCATTCTTTCATCAAACTGATACTGTTATACTGTCATTAGATGGATTTTCACCACTAACTTCTATCTATTGTATATCGTTTATAATGGATCAATACAAAATAGTGGACAGTAGTGAACGAGGGTTTTAAACATGTAGTGATAATCAGCCATATCAGTTATTGTCACATGGTCGGCCGTTCAAAATCCCTTAAAGTCTCTTTGCAAGGAAAAGTATTACAGCATCACTATGGCAACGTCTCAATTAAATAAAAATACAAGATCTCAGACTTTGAAGGTCATCAGATGTTCATGATGTTTCCTTGGAGAATGAAACGTGTGACGGTGTAGAACTGAAATAGACCAGCATTTACTCAAGCTACAGACGGACGGACGGACAGACAGACAGATAGACTTGTTGGACCATTTTTGTTTCTCCATAAAGTGGAAATTAAACTGTTAACCAAACTATCTTAATTCAACAGATTGTGTCTTACTGTCATCAGATGCTTTATTACCAATTCCAAATATTTTGTTACTTTACTTCAGTAGAAATGTTGTCTATCTTTACTTTACTGCAGTAATTATTTTGCAGACATCTTTCTACCTCCAATCTTTACATTTTTTGCAATTATCTCCACTTTCTCCTCCTTACATTTTAAAAATAGACTCGTGAGTTTTGTTTATGTTAGTTTTGTTTCATGTAAGCTCAGTTTTATTATGGACTGTTGGTATAAAAAATAATTAGTTTCATCCAGACAATGAATTTCTCTGTGGTTGGACTCGGTGCTGCCTCAACTTGTTGCTCACCACATGCTAAAATAAATAGTTTTTCAAGATGATGCAAAGTTAAATGTGACGCTGTTACCGTTAGTTATAAAACTAAGAAAATGAAGTCTTAGGAAGTTTTCATCCAGAATGGCAGAAAAATGTTCCTTTAATAGAGTAGAGCAATAAAGCTTCTGGCCTTCATGGTTTTTCATTACTTTTACTTTTATACTTTAAGTAGTTTTAAAAATGGTACTTTTACACTTTTACTGGAGTAAAAAGCTGAAGTTGATCCTCTAACTTCTATAAAAGTGTTTTTAAACAGCAGGATTTATACTGGAGGAATAAATATTAATATTTTTGACATATCTGACTATCAACAGTAATTATATTGCCAATATAAAAAATCGAAACGTAAAAGAAAAAAACGAAGCGTTTTTTAATGTATTTAGCGCCACCATGTTGCAGTTCTCCCACTGATGGATCTGATGCTTTCGTGTTTCAGTTACAGGCCACATGTAACATCGATCAGTCCTTCTTCAACGACTGGTTCAGCGGACACCTCAACTTTCAAATCGAGCACCAGTGAGTCCGAATCACTCACCAGATCAAACTGGATATTTGTTTGTATCTTTAATAGAAATTCAGAAATATTTTGTAGTTGGATTCTATTGATGAAAGTCTATTTAATGAATGACGTAAAACGTTCATGAAGGTGAGCAGATTGTTGGAATGAAAGTTGCTGAAATGTCAGTTTCCTTGTTTTAACTGATGATGTTTTTAATAATGTTTGATCTATATGATCCTAATTATTCATAGCGGCTCTGATGAAGGCAAAGCTGCTAAACAGAGTTAAAGGGGTGATAGAATGCAGAGGTTCCATTGTCATAGATAAATAACGATGGTTCAGTGGGTGAAATCCCAATATCCTGCATCCCTAGTCCAAACCACATCAACTCCTCCTTTCTCTGCAAATCTCATTATTCTAACCTTCCACCATAAAACGGGCGAATCCAAACCAAGCACAGAGTTGACGTAAACTCGGGGATGTTGCCTTATTTGGTTCTGGCCTGGACTTTTGCCCACCGGTTCACTGGGCCAAGAACATGAATAGAAGAAGATGGAAGACAGCAGTTTAGCTGTTTAGCCTAAAGTTGGGTTTACTGCTACAAGAAATACAAAGCAGGACGTTTCTCTGTTGAAGATGAACCAGAACCGCAGGAGGAAATGTAGCGTTCCCGGCTGCACAGAGGAAGGGGAACATTTTTCACAGTCTTCCCAAGGATCTAAACACTCATCTGGGCATTGATATCAGCCAACCCTCGCCGCCAGGGCCCGGGCTGGTCCGGATAACAGGGGACGGGATCGACAATCAACCCGACCTGGTGACGGCATGCTTCCCTCGCCTTGCCTTATGCCCTTCACCCGCCATACCATGGGGAAGCATGGTAAGGCAGGTGGGGAAGCATACCGCCACCAGGTTCGGGTCTCGCCCGCTCCGTCCCCTGTTGGCTCTGGAGCTGACGGCTTCGTTGGAGAACACGGTGAGTTTCTCGAAGCTGTACGCAGCTCTAGTCGGCACCAAAAATCCCCGGCTTTGAAATTCGGCTCCAGACACATTTTTTAGGGTCTTAAAGTAGGGACAAGTCTGGGAAAAAGAGGACGCCTTGGTCCCCTACCATATCAACAATCTGATGTTTCAGTGAGTGAGTGCTTGTTGCTATGATGCTCATTCATTCTATTACCCCCCTTTAAAGATGAAGGGCTGTTTGCCACATTCATCTCAGCTTTTAATCCCAGCAGATGAGACCAGATGTTTGCAAAGGGTTTGGTAGGATGAGAGTCTTTTAATGAGAAAAGGAGATATTTCATTACATCTTTTTCATCTGAGGTTGGTTGATTTTATTTCAGACTCTTTTTTTGTCTTTAAGTTTGTTTCCAACAATGCCGAGGCACAACTACCACCTGGCGGCCCAGAGAGTCCGCGCTCTGTGTGACAAACACGGGATCTCCTACCAGAAGAAAAGTTTGTGGAGAGGAATGACTGATATTGTCAGGTAATAAACTCACCACAGGAGAATCAGTAAAATAATGCATGAGCAGAAGAGTGATGTCAGAAGCAATCAGTCTTTGTCTGTCTGTCCACCAGCCTGGATACAAACTGATGCTTTCCCTTTTTTTTTTTTCAGCTCACTGAAAACGTCCGGCGATCTCTGGCTTGATGCTTATCTTCATAAATGATGAGGTGTTTTTAAATGGAAAATTCTTCCTTTAGATTAAATTCCTGCCATGTTTTAAAGTAAACAACAGCAACAAGCATCAGACTGATTTTCCTTTCTGTAGACGGTGTAGTTGATGGACTGAGAACATCCTTAAAGCTTCTGGGATTTTCAATTGTCCTTACTGACACGTGTTTTATTTAAAATAAGTATTTGTTAATTTGTTAATTTTCTACTATATTCTGATTATTCCTGTTAATTACTCTGACATAAAAAAGTCAAATGTAATAAAATCTCACAATGCTCATTTTGTTTTTTGTTTTTCTCCAACCTTTCCCGGTATTACAGAATAAAAGCATTTTTAACTAAAACAGACAAACATTTAGTGATATTATAAAAGTAAGATATAGTTATAAAATCATAATAGTAATTTTTGCCTTTTGGTGTCTTAAAGAATTTGCTGATGTTCTTATGAAGATTAAGCGAAAATGAAATCTGTAGGACGCTTTATGAGCCTCTTCATCTGAACCACCTGCTGAGGAGCTTCAGCCAATCGATGATGGACCAAACTGCCAGCACTGAGAACTGAAACCAGCTGTCACTGTAGACCCTCTTCCTTAAGACGAAGGCCCAGCTCCTCTTCAGCGCATCAGTCGAACCTTCAGCCACCTCTGCCCGTCTCCTCCCTCTCTCTTAAGCCTCTTTCCCACTAAAATCAGTGGATCGACCCGCTAACAACCGGCATTTGGCTCCCTTACGATTGGCAGAGCAAGCTGATCTAACCCCTCTGCCCCCACAGAAGCAAGCAAAGTCCAACTCATATATTAGCCCCATTTCCACCCCCCTCTTAAAACCGATCCGTTGTGCCGAGTTCAGACCGAGCTTGGATCATTTCCATTTGATCGGTTCCATACGTCCGTTTACACACCATGCTAGCACGGTTCCTCGCCTCCTAGTGATGATCTACGGTACTACTGCTCTCTAGAATTCATGGAGGGAATCACACAAATCAAAATGGCGGCACCCGTAACATTCAGGAAGTTAAGTTTGGTAATAATTTTGATATTTCGCTGTTTATGTCGAAGTCAGGCGAAGAAGGCAGTCTTTGGTGGATTTACTTGACAGAGTCGGCTTTTGGGAAGTGGATACGACAAACGATCGTCTAATCAGGGCTTCCAGACGCAGGAAACAAAGATGGACGTTGCGGTTCATCACACTGCTAAGCTGGAAATCATGTGGCATCGGCACGGAAGCTAGGATTTTTAGGAATTTCTGAAGATTACTGATTCCAGAGGCTGACTGTAAGGGGATGATGCGGTCTGCTCATGCGCTCTTTGTTATCAGAGAACCACGCCAGAACTGAACCGCGGCGAGCCCTACTGATGAACTAGTACCATGTTAGCGCGGTTCGGTTGGGTCTGGCACAGTCCGGTTCAGTTTGGGTGTCATTTATACTCAACAGTTATCCGGGTTACCATGATCGGACCGCTCTCAGCTCAGTTTCTAAAGGGTAGTAGAAATGAAGCATTCCAAAAGGGTTAAAATCAATCCACTGGACTTTGTTTCCAAGTCTGAAGACGTTTCTCTTCCAGGAAGCTTTTCAATTCAAAATGTCAGAAATATCGTTGAGTTCCAGGTTTTATCCAGCAGCCCAAACTTGTTTGTCTTCAAACCTGGAAACAAAGTCCAGTGGATTGTTTTTTTAAACTCATGGAATGACTTTGTCCCGGATGACTCAGAATCTCCACCAGTAAATGGGGCAATATTTCAGTTCAGTCCAGCCAGGTACACATCAGGGAAGCTCCCCTCCTCCACCCTCTTCAAGCATCTAAAAGTTCCTGAAACTCAAGGAGGAATTTTGTCTCTTTTGCAGCAAGTTGGTTTTGAGTGTCAATCAGCAGATCTACTGAGCCTTGGTCAGTCTGGAGATCTGGCCCCTGGTCAAAGGCCCTGATTGTGGCTTACAGGATCAGGACTTCCTTTCCAATTTTAGCCTATCAGAGCCTCATGGAAAAGAGGAAGAAAAGGGTAGAGACAGCTGCTTAGTCCTCAAGGGCCCGTGGGGGGCAAAGGCATACCTCTAGGAGTGTCTTGTGATTCTGCCTTAGGCTGGGGAAGGATTGCAGAAGCTTGAGAACAGAACAGCAGGCAAACCTTCAACCTCCTGATTCAAGCCGGGCGAACACGGTGCAATATTAGCATTTGTTGCACGCAGCTACAGCTCACACTGTACGACGAAACCGCAGGGTTTTAAAGTTCACTGTTCACCATGTTTGTTCTCACGCTGTGCGACCCGACGCTCTGATGCGACCTCAGGATAGCTGACTAAATTTCAAACATGGTTGGTTTTCCCCCGACCTTCCTATTCCTGATCAGGATATGGTCGCTAGAGGCTGATTGCCCCTCCTTACGCCCTGTCCATTGAACGATGTACGATCAGTCTGACTGGTTGGACTGGTGAATCTGCCAAAAAAGGGCAAAAAAGACCTTACAGTTTATGCCGGTATGGAAGCTCATTGGTAGAATTCCCTTATGACAGAAAGAAGGCCACGATTCACAGCATTTTATCGTCCAGAGGGGGGACACATTTAATTACAAAACCTAATTCATACAGCTGTTTTAAACACTTCATACATCCAGCAACACATCGTCAAAATTCTGTTATCCCCCACCTTCAGTCCATTCTGGGCAGCATTTATAGTTTCCACATCGCATTACGTAACTGCACATGCACAGGAATATCATGTCGAAAGCTTACTGGAATTCACGTGGGCTGGTCTGCGTCAAAGTCACTCCGACCCTCAAAGAATGTCTATACAGATGTTCTCTTTTGCCAAACCTCCTCATACATCATCTAATTGCGTATGAATAAGGCATTAGGGACTTTATTATTGCTAAGACACATACTTGAACTTCAACATGTACTGTTTTGTTGCTAAGTAAGTATAGGGCCACGTGTAGGATATATTCTGATTTCTGATTCTGATCTGATATAAGACAATAAAACTTCTTCTACATATTCCCCCCTGTAGTTCATTGCAGATGAAATACTTTGTGATGTTACATGGTGATGTGAATACTACGCGACTAATTGCACTTTAATGCTTATGTTTAATGTAAAGAATGGACGAATTGTTCCAGGTGGGATTAAGAAACTGGTCTAAATTTAAGGATTATGGTTACCAGAGTCCAAAATTATTATCATGGTTTATGACACTTGAAGCTAAACCATTTTATCGTCTAGCTCATTTCTCTGTATCCATGACCAACATTGTTTGATTTAATATGGAGGTAGTTACTATAAGGATCTATATTTATGGATCTAAGTGAGGAAATCATTGTTAACCTTTTATGGAACATATAGTAACTATAAACACATTAAGTAATATTATGTAACTGAATGAGGCTGGATTGGAACCAGTCAGGAGAAGATGAGGTTCAGGCAGGCAGGTGGAGCTCCAATGGAAGCTGCTGTGACATTAAGTCCAACAATAAGTGTTCATGTAACTCCAGTCCATCCAGACGCTCCTCCTTTCACAGGAACACCTCCCTGCTCAACTATCTTCACTGCAAGGGGTGAAAACCGTGAAGAAGGCACAGGAAGCAGTGATAAAAATGAGTTGAAGCGACAATAAATCAAGGTTTTAAAGACTAGATTAAAGAGTTACTTGGTCTTTATGCGTAATGTAAATTATAATCATAGCTGCTTTAAATAAACATCTCATTCATCTTTGTGGCTGTAAGAGCCAGGTTATTCAAATATATGATGAATTTGGACATTTCTAAGATAGGTTAGACACAACTTAAAAATAGAAAGCTGGCTTGGTTTAATGCAGAGCTGCACACTTTGAAGCAAAATGCTATGAAACTGGAGAGAAATTGTTCTCCACAGGCCTATGGGAGTCATACCTAGACGGGAAAAATAGTTTACTGCTGCAAAAGAGGATCCTTTGTTCAGCAAGAGCAGCATATTGCACCGTCCTGTTGGATCCTCAGTGCTGCATTTGATCCAGTTGACCATAAAAATTCTTTTAGAAAGACTTGAGACATTTTGTTGGAATTAAAGGAACAGCACTAGACTGGTTTAAATCTGATCTATCTGATGCGATTTCAGTTTGTTCCGTTAATGATAGATCTTCCTTACGCGGCTCAAAAGGTTTACCTGTGGAGTACCACAGGGATCAGTGCTAGAGGACCAATTCTCTCTTTACTTTATACATGATCCCAATCGGTAGAGTTATTAGACAGCATGTGATTAATTTCCACTGGTATGCTGATGATACAAGCTATATCTGTAGCTGATCAGCCTTCAACTGATCCAAAAATACTGCAACCAGAGTTCTGATGAAAAACTAAAAAGAGATCATATCTCTGCTATCACGGCATAGCTTCTCTTCATTGACTTCCTGTTAAAAAAAAAGACATAGAAAGTTCAGTTTATTTAAATCGTTATGTGTGATAGAGGGCTTTCGTTAGAAAACTTTGACTGAATCTGACTGGATGATCTGGTGAATTATTAAGTCCCTTGAGATGATATGATGTGAATTAGCGCAAAAGAAATAAACTGTCATGATGTTACAAAGTTCTGACCCAAATGCAGAAAACTGAACAGAGAGACCAGGGCAAAGGTTTAGAGGGTTTTATTGAAGAGGTTAAACAGAGAGGAGAAATGTTGCTCTGAACACTGCTCAACAGCGGAAGTTTCCAGGGAAGTGGATTGAATCACTTGACTTCCCTGTCTGTATGCCGTGGTTCAGTGTTTGTCTGATTCAGTGGAGAGTAGGAACAGAAGTTTACCCAGAATGCGATTGTTTGTTGGTGGCGAGCGGAGAAACGGACTGGCACTTAGATTTCCTGCGGTACTTGAACGGGTCGTAGTGGAGAATAATCCATTTTTCAGTGAGCTCAAACAATCTCTTGGGGAAAGTGGATCCAAACCTCCTGTTTGAACCCCAGCTCAGTTTGAAGCTCAGTTGATCCTTCCAGGGAGAGAAGGTCCGAGAAAATCCAGTTTGCAGGATGACTTCCTGCCGAGAGGCAAAGACAAAAAGTTAAACTCAGGTTGACAAAACTCAGTTTGGCTAGAGTACTTCAAACTCTACAACTGCTTCTGGCCATGTGTAGTGGCAGTCAGCAGCTTAAAACACTTCGTTTAGCGAGGAAACCATCAGCAGGTGTGTGGGAGGCGGACCAGAACCAGGCGCCTCCTGGTGGAGGAAGCGAGACAAACACAGAAACACAAACACAGGAGTCCTGACCTTAACATTACACTAAACTGGAAGCACTTTATAAAAGTTTACTGGGTTTTAGTCTGACTTTAGCAAGCTGGGTTTATGTGATCTTCTTATTGATCATTAATGTGTAATTAAATTGAATTCAATTTTAATCAATTCAGATTATTTATAGTATATATCACCAGTATATATCACCAATTGGCAACACATGTCATCTCAAAGCCCTTTATAGAGATGATTCAACCAGATCACCCAGTCAGACGGGTTCAGGGTTTTCTGGCTGCATGGCTGAGCAGGTTGTAGACTCTGGATTTGATTCTTTTTGCATGGAATTTGCATGTCAAAGCATTCTGGGTTCTCTCTGGGTAATTCTGACTGTTCGGTCAATTCGTGTCATAAAATTGCCTTTATGTAGGTGTGGTGTGTGCTTGGTTGTATTTATGTGGCCCTGCAGAGACGGGCTCCAGCCCCCTGTGACCCTGACATAGAAGCAACAGAAGATGGATGGTTGGAAACCCAACTGATCGCATTGAGATGTTGACTTTGGACAATTCTCTCCTCCTGGATGAGCACGTAGCAACAGCAGACATTTGCTTTCATTGTTTGGTTGATTCTACAGTAATCACTCACACTGAGCATGCATGCAGCAACAGTGGAAAGGAAAAAATCCCTTTAACAAGAAGAAACCTCCTGCAGAAGTAGGCTTGATGTGAATGGCCTCTTGCTGATGCCGGCTGTGGATTAGAATAGCAGACACACAAACGTCTAATTGTTCTGTTTTTTTATTAATCGGAATGAAACAAGCATATAGTCACAATAAAACCTGAGCCCAGATCTTTGTTAATGAGAGAAACAGCAGGAAACACTGAAGAACAGTATTAGAACTATCATCTATGATTGGATTTAGATAAATAAATTGAATAACATGTAAGTAATGTACAGTAGTAGCCATTCAAAATTTCCCCACTTTCCTTAATTGGTCCTTGGCTGGTCCCTTACAATTCCTTTGTAAACATCAATCTTTGTACTAAAATATTCTGTCTGTCATGATATGTGGACTTTTAGATCTAAAGAGAAGCGCCATCTGCTGGTCAGACCCTGTAATTCAGTGAAAGGCTGGAGTCAGAGTGGAAAACATGTCAGAAGGGCTGGAAGTTCTAGGGGATTCTGCTGGGAGTTGAAGGGAAGTGGGCTGCCATTCGGCTGGCCTTTGAATGAAAAGGGCCATTTATAAATGCTGCTACTGTAAGATAAGGAGGGCAGGTTGAAGGTGCGATGCCGACACCTGAGACTCTAGGTCACTCACCCACTTCCTTTGTAAGTGTTTACGTCACTAAAGTGTTCCAAGTCTGACAGGATTATGTTGAAAACACTTTATTGTCCTGCGGAAATAACGATCATTTTAAAAATGATTTGAAAAAGAAGTGTCTCTTCTAACGTGAAAGTAAACTTTCTTCCTTACCTGTTTCAACATAGCATGAGTTTAAACAATAAAAACATTACCCAGTGCAGCAAACACGGCCTTTTTTCACATCTCTTCATCCAAATGAAAGAAACATAAACAGCTAATTGTTCACTTTGCCAATCTGGGTCAAGCTGCAGCGGAATAAAGCCTCCCGATGAATGCATCGTCTCCAGTTACCTTCTCTCTATAACCATTTTGTTACTGACAGGCTGTTGAGTGCTAAAGCAAAGATAAGCTGTATTCTATTTTTCTTTAACAGGAATAACAGCTTGTGGGTTAAAGTCTGTTTATAAAGATGGAAGAAAAAAACTATTTCTATGTATTTGCACCATTACTGATGATAGTGTCCAGTCTATAAACCAATATATAGAATTATAGAATAGGGGACCCAGAGTGGCAGTCTGCGGGAGTGGGACTTGAACTCAGAACTTCAAGGCTGGACTATTGTAATTCTTTACTATCAGGAAGTCCACAAACTGTAGTTAAAAGCCTTCAGCTGATCCAAAATGCTGCAGCCAGAGTTCTGATGAAAATGAAAAGAGAGATCATATCTCTCCTATCCTAACTTCTCTTCATTGGCTTCCTGTTAAATCCAGAATAGAATTTAAAAATCCTCCTTCCCTCACATATAAAAGCCTTAAATGGCCAAGCTCCATCTGATATCAGAGATCTGATTGTTCCTTATGTTCCTAACAGAGCACTTCGCTCTCAATCTGCAGGTTTACTAGTGGTTCCCTAGAATTTCTAAAGAGTAGAATGGGAGGCAGATCTTTTTAGTTCTCAGGCTCCTCTCCTGTGGAACCAAGCACCAGTTTTAGTCCGTGAGGCAGACACCCTGTCTACTTTTAAGGCTAGGCTTTAAAACTTTCCTTTTTTTGATAAAGCTTCTAGTTAGAGTGGCTCAGGTTATCCTATCCTATTTATGTTGTTTGCCTGCCTTTGGCTTTTTATTGTCTTTCCTGTATTTTGCTGGTTACCGATCCTGGACTGTTTCACTGACCTCAGCTCGGATTCCCCTAACGGACTCTATTGCTCCCTCAGCGTCGGCTCATCTTCACTCGGGTTACTGGAAGCAGCTACAGCTGCAAAGGATGGACTGACGCCCAGCTGCTCGCTGTAACCTGCGTGTTTATAAATAAAACCTGTTAAAAATCGCTGCAGTCTGTCTGAATATTGGGTCCTAGTTTCTGATGTCATTAGTGACTTTCACCAGAGCTGTTTCAGTGCTATGATGAGCTCTAAAGCCAGACTGAAACTCTTCAAAAAGTTCATTATGGTGGAAGGATTTTAGATCAGAAAGGAAGATTGGATATAGGTCTATAATTAACCAAGTCATCTGGGTCAAGAGGCAGTTTCTTAAGCAAAGTCTTCGGTCCTCCTAAGAACATTAAGAGCCATAAGCAAATCAAAGGCCCGTTCTCATTGGTTGCTCTAAGCTTTGTTTTGCATAGGTTTTTGGGTTTGGCCATTTGAATATCACACCTCAAGAACATCATCCCTCCGACTAAAGAACGCCCTGGTGTGAGAAAATGCACTGAAATGTTTTTCAAAACTGTGAAATTTGATTTAAAACTGATTTAAAAGTGTTTTATGGTTGCCATGATGCAGCTGACTGAGAATGCACCGGTTGGTGAAAGGGTGTGAATAGATCCATCTATAGTTTTCATTGTTTAAAAAACAGTAAAAACATCACATTTGTTCTAAAATCTGACAGATCTTATCAGATTTTAATGACCAAGATAATGTTTTACCACGTCTAAAGTGTGATTACAGGTCGATCTAAAACATTAGTGAAAGAACAGCATCATTAAGCAGCACAGCTGATATGTCAGGGAGAAAGGTGAAGAGAAGTTTAAAGACATTTAGATCATAAAACATTATCAGCAGCTTTGCACATTTCACAGAACACGGTTCAACCATCATCTCAACATCTATGTATGACAATCTATGTTAACCGAGGCTGGGAAGGAGAGCTTTAATAAAAGACGCAAAGTGACCCTTTCTGCAGAAGCAATCTAGATCCTCGGTTTAGGCTGAATAATAAGCTGTTAAAAATACAACTAACAGTTCAGCTGCTTAATGGTGTAAAAATACAGAAAAAGATGTGACTCTTTGTTCTATTCTAATTTTTAAGCAGCTTCTGTGTAACTGAAATCTAACCCTGGACATCAGTCCCCTGAATGCACCTAATCTGAAAAACATGGTGGTGGCAGCATCATGCTGTGGCCAAGCTTTAATTCAGGGAGATGGAAAGCTAGTCAGACCTGGAGGTTTTTTATGGTAATAGCTTAATGACTTTAATATTCTTTATTTGCAAAACTGAGAAGGGCACGCCTGCAAAAAAAAAAAAAAAAACATCTGGAGCATAAAAGGTTTAAAAGTTTGAATATGAGGAAGAAATTCCAGTCTGACCTGCTGGAAAAACAGAAGAGGCTCTTAAGGATTTAATGTTGCCTCAAGTTTTAAAGCTGTAAACACATTTAGATTTTGTAAAAAAGTAATTTAAACCTGAGTGATTTTAACACATCAATAGTTTAAAAAGATTTTATGTTTACCATCTGCTTTAAAAAGGCAGAAATATCACAGGTGGCCTTTAAATGAACACAGAGGAACCTCTGTAGCACAAGGATTATTGTATTTATCTTAACAGGGGGGGTCTGGTGCTAAGAGACGGGGGGACTTGTAATGCACATTGTGTAACCTGTTGTGTAAGAAATGTGCTGCAGTCTGTGGGAAGCTAGCCCCCCCCTCCTTCTTAGTTTTATTAAACATCAGCCTATCATTATTATTTTATTGTAATCTGTGCACAGCTTTAGTTACTTCCTTTATAATTCTGTTTGCTTCTTTGTAATCTGATTACATCATAAATAAGGCAGAGGAAGCTGCTGATTCACACATTACTGGAATGACCTACAATAACCTTTGACCTATTTAGATTCCCTGCATTAAACCAGCAGCACTTCCAGCCTCTGATTGTTTCTGCTCCTTAATATTCCCATAGGCTCAGCTGCAGCATCTCTGCCCCACAGGCAGCCAGAGCTGCTCTGCTCCCATTGGTCAGGAGGCCTCGAAAGATCCGCTCGAAGTTCATTAGGCAAGAAGAGCGTTGGAGGGGGGTGAGAGGGGAGCGGGGACTGGCAGCTTGTTAGGCTTTTATCAACGCCTTCATGCTTTTATAAGGCAGCTGGACAGATCCGGAGGGGAAGGCTCTGCTGATGTGACAGAAGGTGGAGAAGAGCCGTTAGGATCTGGATGCTGTAAGTTATATTTGTTTATAATTCACCATTTTCTGGGAAACAGACATGATCAGCAGGCGATTCAGGTCTGAGCTGCAGCAGAACAATGCAATGATCACTTATCCACAGCATATGCTGAAATAATCAACTAATAGATATGAAAGGACCAATGCCTGACTGGTTTATGTGTTTCTAAATGTTGATGTGAGGACAGACTGGTCCTCTGAACAGGTGAATCCAGGCAGACTGGTCCTCTGAACAGGTGAATCCAGGCAGACTGGTCCTCTGAACAGGTGAATCCAGGCAGCAGCAGCAGGGAGGATGGGAGGAGGAGGACAGCAGACTGAGCCTGCAGAGCCAGGCAGCGGGAAGGCTGCAGGTGTTTACACCTGGGAGGAGGTGCAGAAGCACCGCAGCAGGAACGACCAGTGGCTGGTGGTTAACAGGAAGGTTTATAACATCAGCCAGTGGGCCAGAAGGCATCCAGGAGGCTCTCGGGTCATCGGCCACTATGCAGGAGAGGATGCTACGGTAATAGAGCTGTTTGATGATAATCATCCTTACTATGAAAAAATCATGGAAAAAGGATTTTTCTAAAGTTCCTGACACTTTTAGATTTATGGAGATGAGATGAAGGCGTCATCATCTCTCTGACTCTATTTTTACAGTGTAGATCCTGACTTTCTGACTCATTTTGCTTCGGAATAAAATCACCAAGCAAGGCTTGAAATCTGCCAACTTTTTGCCGTTGAACAGATTTCCTTGAAAGTGACTCTGAGATGTTGTGTTTTCACTGGAAAGTGTTCAGTCAGCTGAGCAGCTGCAGACCTTAAGGCTGCGACCATAAACCCAAACCAGAAAGCCTCCAGGATTGACTTTATCTATTGTTATTCCTGCTGATCGGCTTTGTGTCGTTTTCATAGAATCTGATCCTACTTTTTATGACTCAGTGGCTCAGTTTCAGATACCAAAGAAAAAGTTTGGTTGTTTTTTGTATTTGTTTTGTTTTTTTCACCTAAAAATACTTTTTTCTTTTTAGATAAAACAAACAAACAAACAAACAAAAAACCTTCTAAACAAGCTTTTCTCACTAACTTCTTCTCTAATAGTTGTTTTTCAGGAGCTCTCAACATTTTTTTTCTTTTTTTTTCCTGCAAATCATTTTTCAGTTTTAAAAGAAGCTTTTTATTTAATTATTTTTGTGCTTTTGCAAAGTGATCTTTGACTGTCAGCGATGTGTCGGATGTTTTCCTATTAATGCTCGCCGTTCCCACATATGTTGTTGAAAATAACTGAGTTTTAATGAACAAACTTTGGAAAAAAAGAAAGAAATCCTTCATGCTTCCCTTTTAGAGCATCGGTGTCTCAGTCTTCCCGCAGCGTCTGCAGCTCGCCTTTGTTTTCTATAAATAAATAATGAGATGGTGTAATATGTCATTTCTTTTTATCTGAGGTCAGGTTGACCTCATTTAAACTTTTTAGCAGCTCTGTAACCAAAACCTGCACTGGCTTCATGTTACACCAGTAAAGTAGACCAGAATTTAAACATTTACAGCATTTTTACCAAACAAAGGGCATTTATTTAAATTATTTACCCCTTTAAATGAGAAAATGCTTTTTAAAGCAATCAGTGCAGCTTATATAACTGTAGATTCGCTTTGTGTAAATTGTTCGTGATTAAAGCACCAAAAATATGTTCTAACTTTAAAACAAAGCGACATTACAAGGTTTATTGAAGTAAATTCATAATTAATAGTGAATTAATGACAATTTATCTTGTTGTTGCACATCTCTGGTACAGACAGTTATGCCAAAAAGGGAAACTCCGATATCATATAGATTTATTATACACAGCGTGAAATAAAGCTGGTATTTATCTCTATGTTTAAAGGATGATGACTTAGAGCTAAAAAAAAAATCCAAAAATATCTTTATCAGATTATCAGAATGTTACATAATACCAATAAATATATTTTTTGTGCATAAATGTCTTATTATTACCATGCAATGTTCTACAAAATGATTACAATAAAGGAGCTTTTCTCTGAATGCTGAATGAAAACATTCATGAAAAGTTGAGTGGAAGGAAAAAGTGTGGTTTCAAAAGGTGCATGAGGAAACAGCACAAATAAAAGATCCTAAAGTTTTAGATTCTGCAGGCGTGTAAAATAGTTTGGGTCAATGATTTCGGATCCGCCGTATCGTGGAGAGCGGCTGCTGCTACTGAACCACAGATATCAGGCCTGTTTCAGCTGCAGACTGTTGCTCAATGGTCCAAAGTCGTCTCCTCACATAAAAGTAAAATTTCCACTTCGTGTTGGAAGGACTAGAGGATAAGGAGAGATGCAGAAACTAGATGCTCACATTTTGAAAAGTTTTAATAGGAAAGATTTAAGGATCATTTTTTCTGCCAGATCATTAAATTCCTCCTTTGATGAGAAGCTTTGCTGGTTTAAGGATTGCAGGATGAGACGTCTGATTGGACAGAAAACCCTCCTGACTTTATTCAGAGGAAAAGCATGAAGATCCATCAGAATAAAGCAGTTCAGGTCTGATTCCCTTCATGCGTCAGTAGCTCACCTGAACTCCTGCAGCGGTTCCACATCTGCTCCACAGTTTGGAGGTTATCATAGTTCACTGCATAGATGTGAACTAAGTTTGACCTTTGTCCGCTGTTTTCACGTGAACGCTGGCGTGAACTGTAATAAACCCACCATCACCCCACGCCGCCATGGCAGATATCTCCAATCGCTTCGCCTCATTTTTCATTCTCTTTATTGCGGCTCCAGGTAATAAGATTTCACTCTTCATGTTCAGAAATGATGGAGATCAGAGATATCTCCACAATAAACGAGTCACTAAATAAATGTGTCTGTTAAATAAATCAACTACTTTCAGATAAAGTTTGTTTTCTTTGGAATAAAAAGTCGCAGTTTGTTCTCTAGTTTTCTTTATTAAAGCAAACCTCCTAAAAACATATTTCTCTAGTTGCATTATTGATAAAGCAGCTGATCTCGATTCTTTCTGTATTATTCCAACCAAATGTCTTTAATAAATATATTTTAGATTAATTTATTTCCTCCACTCCTCTTCAGGTCATTCATACCTAGCACCTTTTTTCTTTTATTTTATTTTTATAACTTGCTGTCCTGCGATCAAACTGCTATTATGACCAACAATTAACTTTGGATTAATGTTGGTTGTTTATTAATTAACTGTTTTTTTCTGATTATCTCCTTAAAAATCCATCCTTTAAAATTATAATCTACAAGAAAATATGACTCAGTTAAAAAATTAATTAATTCTCATCCTTTCATATTCTACCCTATAAGAACAGAAATAGTTTAGTTATTTTATGGCTTATTCTACGGAAAATCCTCAGTGATCATATAAATATGAACAAATATTTTTATTTTCTTTGTTTTATTTTTATCTTATCTGAAGGATAATTGTGTGAAATTTGTTCTATTCAGAACAAAAATACTTAATTAATCCTAAAAGAAATGAAATGTTTCAGTCACTCATAGCTGATTTTTAAGCAGGTGTTGGAAGCTGCAGAGGGGAAGGATTTTCTGTAACTCTTATTTACTCTTTTCTTAATTTCCTGATGATGTCACCTGCTTCCCAGGAGGCCTTCACTGCTTTCCATCCAGATCTGAAGTTTGTGCAGAAGTTTCTGAAGCCTCTGTTGGTGGGAGAGCTCGCAGCGTCAGAGCCCAGCCAGGACGGGAAAAAAAATGTGCGTCTCTACATCTGATCCTAAAAGGAGGTTTTTAAAAAGCTTTATGGCGACATGTTTATATTTTAATACATTTCCAAACCAGTCTGTCGGTTTCTGCTTCCAGGCATCAATCATTAAGGATTTTGAATCTTTACGGTCAAAGGTGGAGGAAGAAGGTCTTTTTCACACTAAGCCGTTATTCTTCTGCCTCCATCTGGGTCACATCCTGCTGCTGGAGGCGCTGGCCTGGATCATGGTCTCCTACTGGGGGACGAGCTGGACCATAACATCCCTCTGTGCTGTGATGCTGGCAACATCTCAGGTAATTAAAAAGGAGGATCGTTGGTGTTCAGGTGTAGAGAAACATGATAATGGAGCGCGGTAAGAAGGAGCGCTACTGCAGGTCATTCGTTCCTGCTGCCAGACTCTATAATAATACACTATAACAGCAATAACTCCTGTAAAAACCACTGTGCAGCTACATTATAGTTCTTTATTTATTCACTGTGCATTATCCAGTTGTAATATGCTGAATGTGCAATATTTCCCTGTATATAAAACCATCCGGATTGGACATATTTTTATTTCTTATTTTCATTTCGTATTTTCATTGTGTGGTGATACATGTTTCATTTGCACCTTAATCCTATTTATCTAAATATACTGTAGATATATTGTTTATTCTTAATGCTAACCTTTTTCCTCCCTGTTTGCACCTTCTGTAACTTCTATGCCAATATGTGACGAGTGAATTTCTCCGCTGCGAGATCAATAAAGCTCATCTAATCTAATCTAATCTACTAATCTAATCTAATCTAATCTAATCTAATCTAATCTAATCTCGTTGCGTGCAGGCGCAGGCTGGATGGCTGCAGCATGACTTTGGGCACCTTTCGGTCTTTAAGAAGTCCAAATGGAATCACCTGGTCCATAAGTTTGTCATTGGACATTTGAAGGTAGCCTTCCTGGATTTAACTCTTTACTTTGAAAAACTCTACAAAGATACTGAAAGTTGAAGGTTTTAACAGGGAGCTTCAGCCAACTGGTGGAACCATCGACATTTCCAGCATCACGCCAAACCCAACATCTTCAAGAAAGATCCTGATGTCAACATGTTGGATGTCTTCGTGCTTGGAAAAACTCAACCGGTGGAGGCAAGTAGTGGAAAGAAAATATGTTTGTAACTCAGGCTAACTTTTATAAAGACGCTGACACACCTTTGTCCTTCGCTCTGCTGCAGTACGGCGTGAAAAAGATCAAACACATGCCCTACAATCACCAGCACAAATACTTCTTTCTCGGTATGATTGTCAGTAAAAATAAAACTTCATTAAAAACTGATAACAGCTTCTAGAAATAATGAATATTTATTTTGCAGTGGGACCTCCGCTGCTCATCCCGGTTTATTTCCACATGCAGATAATGAACACCATGATAACTCGCCGTGATTGGGTGGTAAGCTGCCGCACGCCATGCGCTGCACGTTGGGTTTAGACTTTATATCTTCATTTAAAGCTTAAAGCCACATTAAAAACATAACGGGTGAATGAAAAGTTTTCTTTCCTTTCCAAGGATCTGGCTTGGTCCTTGTCCTACTACTTTCGGTACTTCTACTGCTACACCCCCCTGTATGGCTTCCTCGGCTCATTGGCTCTCATGACGTTTGTCAGGTCAGTATTTTGAAGAGACTAAAATATATTTAAATGTTTTTTTTCGGCTAATAAGTTAAAACTATCATAGCTTAATTTTATTTTTTAGCCGCATGACCTCACACCATGTTTGTCTCTCTTGCAGGTTTTTAGAGAGTCACTGGTTTGTGTGGGTAACTCAGATGAACCACTTACCGATGGAGATTGAATATGAGAAGAATCAAGACTGGCTAACTATGCAGGTATCTGCTTTATTAAAAAAACTAAACATTATTCATTCTGCTGATGTTGCTTATCTACACTATTTTTCTTCATTTATGAAGAATTTGTTTAAATCTCAAAGAAAACAAAAATACGTCTGAATCGTCTCTTGGGAAATATAACATTGCAGTATTTAACATTATGTAAAAATAACAGATTTATCTATAATATAATAATTTCCTACGTTTTTGTCCTTTTTGGACTTAAGATTAAAACACATTATAAGAGGAACATGTTGTTTGAGGGTTCATGAGGAATGCTCATTGGACGGATTGATTACTAATAAACTGGATATGATGGGCATCACTAGTGCTGTCACTCAGGGGCGGATGTAGGAAATGTGGGGCCCTGGGCAAAGATAGGCAGGGGGCCCTCTGAATGGAGAAGCCAACACATAGAACAGAGCCATTCTCCAGATGTAGAAATGTTAATAGAATAGACATCCATTATCTGTTCTAGGTTGTGTCCCTCTCTTCTTTGTCCCTTTTCTTCTTGTTTTCCTCTCTATGTTTTTTACTCAGCTGACTTTTCATGCTGTCTCTAAAGGAATGAAAGATTTTTTCCAAGCACTAAGCTCACTTAGCTGATTGCTCCTTCCTGTGTTTCCAAAAAGGCCAAAGTAAATAACCCAGTCCTTCTTTTCACTGTAGACAAGCCATGATCTGCTTATCTGTTCTCCATTTTCATTTGGATGAAATAATAGCTGCATGAATCATGACAGCAGACAAGATAGAGGGAGAGCAGGAGGCGGGGGTTACCAATCTACTCGCTCTGGAGAGCAGAGTTCGCTGCTTTTAGATGTTGTCTCCAAAGTCTCCAGTAGCAGAAAAAAGTCTCTAGATTTGGCGCTAGGAGCTTTTAGAAATCAAAGTGCTAGAGGGTCTGAAAAGTGGCTAAATATAGCGACTAAAGCGCTAAGTTAGCAACACTGCTCTTTGCATGGTTTGTTTCAAATGGTTTGCTGCTGTCTGTTTGGACCTTTCTGAACATGTGCAGCAAATGGACTGATCCAATATTGTGGTGGACACTGAAGGGGGGGCTGAGACACACTTAATATTATCAGCTCTGATGGCATTTTAACCAAAAGGATTTTTGTATCAGAAACATAATTAATGTGAACAAATAAGGAATAGTTGTATTAACCATACATGGAAACAGGGAGTTTATGGGGCCCCCAGGAACCTGGGGCCCCCAGGAACTGCCTAGTATTGCTCTAATGGTGAATCCCCCACTAGCTCTCTGATTGTGGTTGAAACAATAAACCAGTCTCCATTAGAGTCCAGTGCTTTACACCTCTGGACGACCTTTGAACCTTCAGGTGTTTCTCTTCCAGCTGAGCTGCCGTTGATCCCAATTTTTAAAAAATAATATTTCTGAATTAAAATTTATATAGAGGATATTTAACAGCTGAATCTTTCCAATATGGCGTCTAGTGATATTATTGGATATTTATTCATTAGGTGACAGATGACCTGGGTAGGGGGGCATCCCTGTTAGAAGCGGTGCACCCCCCCCCACCCACAGGAGGAAGAGTGGATGTGTGTGTGTGTGTGTGTGTTGCTTTCTTCTCTGATTGGATATGGAGTTAAATCTGCAGGATGAAAGGAATAAACAGCTTCGCTGACAGAAATGTTTTAGAAGTTTTCTTGGACAGACAGACTGACCCTGAGTTCAGCCCACGGCGGCCCTTAATTAGGCCCTTTTCTCCACAGTAGCGTCCATCATAGCCCCACACTGGAACTCACTGAGGTCAAGAGAGCAACCTGTCCTTCACCAACATCTGTAGAGGCAGCCTGCTGGGTTTTCATGCATCTACAGTCAGAAAGATGATTAGAAAACTGGAATTCAGTTCTTTGGATATTTGAATGAATACATTAGATTATATGATGTAAATCTCAGAGGGCCTCAGTTGGGACTCTATGTTTTTCTACTGTTAAAGTGCGTGTGTGTATTCAGAGTCATCTTAGCAGCAGGTAATAAACCTAATCTCACCAGATTAAGAAAGGAAACTGTTGATAAGGTGCAGATATGTGGGATTGTAAAGCTCTCACTAATTCCTTCCAAGGGTTTCTTCTTCTCTGCTTCATATTCTGTCTTTGCAAAGTTTAGGATTACATTAAAAACCCAACATACTTGGTCCTCCATCAATCATCCATCAATCATCCATCAATCATCCATCAATCATCCATCAATCATCCATCAATCATCCATTCCATCATCCATCCATTCATCCATCCATTCCATCATCCATCCATTCAATCATCCATCCCTCAGGTTTTGTCGTTCCTCCATCATCCATCCACTCAATCATCCAGTCCATCAATCATGCATCAATCATCCATTCAATCATCCATCAATCATCCATTCCATTCAATCATCCATCAATCATCCATCAATCCATTCCATCAATCATCCATCAATCATCCACAGTAATCAAAGCCCATAAAAAGACTAAAGCTTGTCTTAGTTCAAACCGGCGGGTTTACTGTTCCTTCCTGTTACTAGTTTGAATCTTCTGCACCTTCTGCTTTCCAGCTGTACTGAACCAAAGCAGGAGTTCAAATATTTAGATGAATTTTTTAAATGATCTTTTTCAGTTGCAAGCCACGTGCAACATCGAGCAGTCCTGGTTCAACGACTGGTTCAGCGGACACCTCAACTTCCAGATCGAACACCAGTAAGTCTGAAGTTCAAAGGAAAATCATGAAACTGAGTTAGAAAGAGCTGCTAATAAACAACATATGTTTGTTATTTTAAATGGATAATTGTCGTGCTTTTCACTTACAATACTGGTAATAAAGGGAAATGTGTTTGGTGACATGAAGTTTCAGGGAGTTTCTCATTAAAATGTTCATAAACGCATTATCATTGAGTGGGAGATCAGTCCGTCAATAAAATCCATGTATTAAAGCTGCAGTGGAAGATTTTCACAAGTTTTTTAAAAGACCCGGCCTCGCCACTTTATGAAAAAAATGCCCATGCACAGCCCTGTACCCGCTCCTAGAGGAAACACCTATTAAACCCGTGCGAGAGCGTGCACCAGCCCATTCCTCCTCGTGCACGCTCTGGTTAAAAGTAGCTGTTCTCATAGCTCATAGCAGCTAACTTTGTCCGTCCGCCTTAACCCCTAAATCCCTCCATCACTATAGAGCGGGGACTCTATAGTGAACTTTATAGTGAACTCAGTTAACTGACCGTTCAGACAGATGATCACTGCTTTTTGCTCCGTTGGTCACGTAACCCTCCTCCACTGCGCGGTGTCTGCGCCATCTTTGCTAGTAGTCGCCGCTGTCGGGTAGCGACAGCCTGTGGCGACAGCAATAAAAATAATGCTTTTGAGAGAGATCTCTCAGTGCAAAGCATTCTGGGATATATCTGCACTCTTCCGAATCCTTTCTCTTCTTCTCAAACACTTCGCAGACACTTATTTCTCTTCCGACCCTGCGGCCATTTTCAAAGAACGGCGGTGAGCAAGGTGAGCTTCAATGACCGTCTGAAACCGTAGCTCTACACAGATATACGCCTGAAAGTGCGCAGAAACAGATAGCTAACTAGCCTGACGTAGTCCGACTCAATTCTAGTCAGAATGAGTCTGATGCTGCTCCATAGAGCTGTGATTATGGGAAGTGTTCCAACGAACCAGGAAAAACCTCTGCACTCAATTGGATAGACTGTGTAGAGCAACGGAGTGCGTGACGTATGTTAAATGCACACTATTTGTCAACAAAACCAAAGCGTGCAGTTCACGCCTAGAATAGAAGATGGGCCTTGATCGCGTTCTCTGTTCCTCTTTTAAAATTAATTTGCTGCGATATCTTCTAGAACAGACCTAATAGCAGAATCTACTCACCTCAACTCTCCAGCGGCAGCCATTGTTGTTGTCACCCAAAGCGCGCTTGGGTCACGTGGTTGATTTCGTTACTGTTGATCAACTGTCCATCATCGGGGAGCAGCCCGCCTCCTGACAATTTGATTGATCCGACCAGAGAGTATGCGATCATATCAAGGCTTACTATTGAGCAATGCCAGATCAACTTCCCCCGACCTCAAACCCAGGGCGCGTGGACTAAGTTCGGAATGGCACTCAGGCTAATAGCTAACAAGACGAGCACGTAAATACATCACCAGAATGATTGACAGTCAGGAGGACCACTGATTGAGATGATCCAGAAATAAAAGATCCTCCTCTATCGATTTAAACCTGAAAATAAACACATTGATGCACGAAGCAAACATGTTCTTAGACACCTTATTGTTTGTTTTTTCAGTCTGTTTCCCATGATGCCGCGCCACAACTACCACCTGGTGGCCCAGCGCGTCCGCGCCCTGTGTGAGAAGCATGGCGTCCCTTACGGAACGAAGACATTGTGGCGAGCAATGGCTACGTTGTCAGTAAAAAAATCACTATCAGTATGAGCTAAAGGTGTATAAAAGTTTCCCTTTTTAAATAGATAAAAGTACCATAATGCACCCTTTCTCACCAACAGGAACAAATATATACAATCATAAAATAAAATTAATCAATCCTAAAAACAATTAATAAAATAGTTTATAAAGGTAGCATTAGGAGAATAGTTTGACACCTTCCTCTGATTCTGTTTTATTATTATAGAAAACATGAAGCTCCAATATAAAATATGGTGAAATTAATCAAAATTTTTCTGCTTTTATTCCTTTTCTTAGTTCACTGAAATCTTCTGGGGAACTCTGGCTGGATGCATATCTTCATAAATGAAGAAAGATGTTTGATTATACTGAGATTTTTCTGCATTTTGCTCCCCAGTCTGATTTTATCTCCTGACTAAAATCCGGTTTATCTCTGCTTACTGTTAAAATTCAAACCTTAGTTTTTCTTTTATTTATATATAAGGCAGTCATTAGTTTTTGATTTTCATTGATATTTTGGGTGAAATATTCTGTAAATGATTCTATATTCTTGTGAAATAACTTTATAAGAAAAGAGATTTTTCTAAACCTTGAAAAACATTTATATCAAATACAAACTTTCTTTTCTCTCATTTTCTTCTGTCGGACCTTCATCTTTATTTGGTCTTCAAATAAACATTAAACCGTTGATTCCTTCATTCAATGTTTCATGGTCATTTTTCTGAAATTACATATATTTTACTTATCTCATCCATCTAGAAACAAAGGTGTTGATGGCAGCAGCACAGCTGATATTTC